>QANU01068421.1:244495-299603 GCA_003254905.1 Nissolia schottii | reverse complement strand
TCGGCGTTAACCAATTTAGGTTCAATTAATCGGTCAATTTAATTTTCCCCAAATTGAAATCCTAAGCATACATGAAGCATGCATCGCAGTACCATGTAAACCTATAATTTATTCTAATTATGCACGACATATACACCGTCTTACTATACATAAATTAATTACTTGAACTAGACGTGCAATCAATCATTCAATGAAAGAAATCTAAAAGAGAGATAGGAAAAGGGAATAATAAAAACTAAATATGAATTGCATAAATAAATACATTAAAACCTCAAACAATCCTTGGTCCTTATTGGCCCTGCACAACATGCAATCTATTGGTCCTTCATTGATGGAGGTTACAAGTAAAGAAAAGGGAGAAAGAGAGAAAAAACTAATCATAATCCAAAAAGTAAAACTAGAAGTATTGAGAGAGATCGATGATAGATGATGAAGGATGCCTTCCTTCTCCATCCTATGCCTATTTATAACATAAAACACCCAATCTGCATTGTCTCTGGCGGCGTCATAGACTACCACTACAGTGCACAAAACAAAGTGGTACGTTAATACACAAGCGCTGCAATGGTTCCCAATGTGATGCCTCATAGTAATTAGGTTCAAAAAAGGCCGCGTATAGCAACGCCCTAAATGCATTGTAGCGGCGCAGAGTGTTGGGCACGCAGCAGAGGCGTGGGAGTCAAATCCCACATTGGATGCATCATTAGAAGGGAGTCACAGTCTCCTCCTATATATAGAAGCTTATTATGAGTGTTTAGACTTGCTAATTCGCTCAAAAGCTTTAGAGGTTTCACTTTTGTGAGACTTTTTGCTATAATTAATTTTTTATTTCTTTTCTCTCTCTCATTTTTCATTCATGGGAAGGCAATGCCTCCATGTAGGGTGTCAGGAGCTCACATGTTAGTGCTCCTTAGCAGTCAGCCATTTTTAGGTGAGTAACTTTCTTCGCAGTTTATTTTAGACCATGTATTTATTTTAAAAAGTTATTTATTTATTTATTTTTAAAATTATTTTATTTATGTGTGTTTATAAAATCGTAGGAGGTGGAACTTAATATTTTATTTTAAGTAATTATGAAATTAGTTATTATTTATTATTATTATTATTATTATTATTATTATTATAATATAAGAAAATAATGATTTATTTTAGAAATCTCATTTACTCTGGCTGTGGCGGCTGTGATGCAGGAGGTGGTGGAGTAGCTTGCACATCGTACTCCCAAACCACATTGCCTGTGATGACGGACAAGACACAAAGCTAAGCGATGACAGAGCATCACCTGACACGCTCTGAAGGGAGGCCGTCTCCTACGGATGGAGGCAGAACGAAGCCCAGGGTCAGCATAAAACCGTCCCCTACAGCCGGGCTCGACGAATTCAGCATGTTGCTCGACGTTAACCTCGACCAGCCGCCTGGACCCCTCCCCTTACTACCCTGTCTAAATGCGGAATAGTATTCAGACATCTTTCCCTTTCCTTTATCAGACATACTAAAAAAAATAAAACGAAAATAAGTCTATAACCAATTAACATATTATTATAATACAAATTAAAATAACAACACATATAAAAAACTAACATATATAAAATTTAATATGTCAAAATTTCCTTTATTAGACATACTAATTAATGATAAAAAAAAATCACACATAACAAAATCATATAAAAATTTAATATATGAAAATTTGTTCTCAATTAATATATAATATTATCAAAATAAAAAATTATATAATATCTCATGCTCAACCACACTATTCTACAGTTTACTAAATCAATTAAAATAATATATATACACACACACAACTAATATATATTAACATATCAACACAATATCACATATCTTATAATATATATTCAACTAATATATATTAACATAATATCAACACATATAACAACACATATATATCTTATCGTATCAACACATATATATTAAAACTATATATATATATACACAATAAAACTAAATATATAAAAATTAAAAGTACAACTAACCTATTGGTGGCGACGACGTGGTGGTTTGGTGGAGGCAATAGAACAACCGGAGGAGGCCGAGATCGAGGAGGAGGAAGAGGAAGGTGTAGACAAGAGAAGAGAATGAAAGTGGAGGAGGGAGGGACGGAGGAGCACTATATATAAAATCATTACCGTCAGATTGTTTTGACGGTAATTACATAACCGTTGAAAGCATGAGAAAACATGTGCCATTTCGTACTTTGAGGCTGTTACTGTCGATTTTTTTCGACGGTAACCACTCGAACGTTACACGCGTGGAGAACACGCGCACCTGTTCACATTTTCAGACCATTACCGTCAAATTTTTTCGACAATAATTGATTCAACGTTACACCCGTGGGATAAACGTGTGCCTCTTAAGATTCAGACTATTTTACCGTTGGATATTTATGACGATAACAACACTAACGTCACGTGCATCCCTTCAGTTTCCAACTGATTATTGTCAAGAAAAATTGACGGTAATAGTTTCCCCTAAACTCGCGCTGCTTGGCGCCAAATGTTACTATCGGTTTCACCGCCGGGCTTTGTTTTTCGACAGTTATCCAAAATTTATCCTATTCGTCTTAGAAATCTTTACTGTCGAATTTTTTCGTGTTTTTCGACAGTAATTTCCTTATTTCTAGTAGTGCAATCTAAAATTTTAGTATCACTATTTTGACTTCCGGATTAAAAACGACCAAGTAGACATTTGATTCAGCTTTTCATCTCTTCATAAAATTTGTAGAGCTTCCTCTTAGCTTTTCTACAATATAAAACTCGAAAGAGTTATATGTGTACAACTCATGTTATGACCCTCTTATAATTGAGCACATAGACAATGTGTAAAATAAGATAATTTAAGTGTTAAGCTACATATTTTTAAATTATATGTTCAATTATTAATGAATAAATTGAGGAATAAAATCCTTCTATCAATCGTTGCCAACAAATAATCAATGAGCAAACTATATTTCAATATCTCAATTCGGGTAACCCGTGTAATGAGGGAAAAAACTAGAATATATAAATTCTGGCTTCAAAATTTTTTTTTTTTGACGGGTATCTTCCTTGGAATATGCTTACCAACCATTCACCTACTGAACCCGATATATTCATCGTTTCATCGATTCATCGAAGTCCACGTCAGTCCCCACCATGGTTCCCATTTGCCTTAGCTCTCCGTCCCCACCGAAATGTTTCTTTAATAGGAAAAATGTCATTTTGTATCAAGCATGCTACACATAGCATAAGTTTACACATTTATCCATATAGCATAGGTAACCCGATATACGAGTCTCGCTGTAAAAAAAAAAATGTGAATATGATAAATTTATGTTTTTGTGAGATAATTATTTATACATTGTATAAGAGTGATTGTACATATAACATTTTCTCCTTTTATATAGTCAACACTCAATGCATATACATGTGAGTTTAAGATGTTTAACATAATATTAATTTAATAGATTAGGATCAAAGTTACATCGATAACTTTAAATATTGTTATACAACTCTATAACTTTTCATAATATACAAATTTTATCGATTCAAGCGTTGAATTATGATTAACAATTATATAGATCATTCATGTCATATTTCAAAGAAATTGAACATCAGTATTGATGTGATCCAATAAATTTTATTTTCACACATTTTAATTATGTGTATTACGTTGATTTTAACATGTGTAAAAAACATTTTAAATGGTTTCAAATTAAAACAAAATTTTATAGACGTGATCTGTAACAACCTGACTTTCTCTTCGAATTAAAATGCTATTTAAGGCAAAATTAAAAATATAATAATAAGAAAAATACAAGATAAAATGAACTAAAATTTAAATATTAATTTTATTTCTGTAATATTATTGAAAAATAACTCTTTGACGATCTTGTGACGTCCGGTGACGTTCGGATCAAAATTATGGTTTTATTGTAATTTCTTTACGACTCGTAGGAGTCTGTAAAATAAATGAACATGAAAATAAATGTAAGAATATGTCATCTAAGATTTTAATATTAACCAGGATAATTAATAGGTCATAACGGTATGCCCGGAATATTTTTAGGACGTCCAACATAACCTAAACACTAAGGGCAAAATTGGAATTTTGCATGGCCATGAGACAAAGAAAGAAAGCCACGGCCAGCCCTCCAAGACCGAAGCCCTCATCTCAAATTTTCTAAGTTCCATTTCTACCAAAACTCTTAAAACCTAAAGCTTTCCCCAAAGTTCTCCAAAGTTCCATCAAGGTAAAATCATCATCCTTTGTTCTTCATCACCTTAAATCACTCTCAAATCACTCAAGGAAGCAAGCTAGTATCAAGATTAGGAAGTGTCTTCAAGAGGAATTCAAGAATCAAGTTCCATAACCCTAAATCTCCATAACCTAGGTTTTGTGCTTTCTTGACCTAGGAGCTTCAAGCAAGCTTCAAGTTCATCTTTCCATCACCATAATTCATTCCTAATCATCTAAGGAAGGCTAGGAAGTGTTGTTGGTGAGTTTTCATCATGTGGTAAGAAGTTGAGCTTCCATAACTCATATTGGTGCTAATTAGGTTAAGTTGTTGTTTTAGGTCAAGAAACCTTCAAGTAAGCAAGCAAGGCTTGGTTTCCTTTTCTACTAGCATCAAGAAGCTCTTGAGGAAGTGGGTAACCCTAGTTCCTCACCTCTTTGATGGTGGATGAGTGTTTGTGTATGTTATGTGCTTATGTGCTCATGTATGTGACTTATGGAATATGTAATGAAATATGTTAGAATTGATGCTAGGTTTAGGAAGACAATTCTGGAGGGTCTTGTGACCTTGATTAGATGTGATTATTATGCTTGAATCATGTGTGAGACTCATGTAGGGTGCCATGGAAGAGAAGGGAAGAAAATGGAAGAGAATGGCAATTCGGTTTGCATGTCTCGAACAGGGGTCGCTGAGCGACGTCTCAGGCACCGCTGAGCGAGACATGGCTAACGTGGAAAGGTGAAAAGATATTTTTAAATTAAGGCGGTGGAAGAAGGCTCGAGAAAGTTCAGTCGCTGAGCGATAAGGTTGGTACCGCTGAGCGATGCAACCTTTATCGCTAAGCGCCAAGGTCCAAACCGCTGAGCGAACCTCAGTTTTCGCTGAGCGGCTTGAGACTAAGAAAAGCTGATGGTACCCTCTTGAGGCTCATAGTATGGTATTTGATGCTGTATGATGATTGATGGCTGAATTGTATGCACGTATATGCTGTATGTTATGAATTAAGATGGAATATGCATGTTATTGGTAAATTATGTTGAAATATGTGATATGCCATGTACTCTGAGACACCTAGTTAAAGATATGATAATTAACTCTGAAATAAGGAAAGATGCTGAAATGAACCATAGGGAACAAGTATGCCATGCTGCAGGTACAAAATGCTGAATTACTGCTGAACTGCTGAATCAGGGCCAATGCCCAATACTGCTGAACTAGGGCCAATGCCCATACTGCTGAAACATGGCTATATGCCACATACTGAAAAGGGCTAAATGCCCCAATACTGAAATTGGCTATATGCCACATGCTGCTGAGGCCGTGATCACGAGAGCCAGATAACAAGCCCATTTCAGTAGGTCGGATAGACATACTGAAGATGGAAGCCCGCCACAGGTGGTGTCGAGATGGCATACCTGGAGGTGTGCGGTTACCACGCCTATGCATTGTCGTACGGGGGCAAGCTTAGGTGGGGGTACAATACCAGCCCACTGTCGAGGGGTCCCTAGGGGCACACGGCAGGTGGAAGCCCACCGCAGTAAGGTCAGGACAGTGTCGGCCTATACTGAGGGTGTGAGGTTATTCCGTCATACTAGTGTCAACAGAGGACATTATTATGGTGGGAATAACACCTATGCTGTTATACTGCTGTATTCTGCTGCACTGCTGTATTCTGTTATGCTGTTAAATGCTGTTACTCTGTTACATTCTGCTGGACATGTTATGCTGCTCATTCTGTCATGGTTATGTTGATGATTCTGTGATATGTATTCTGCTGAATTCTGTTATGTTTATATTCTGCTGAATTCTGTTATGTCTGTATTCTGCTGAATTCTGCTATGTCTGTATTGGATGATGTGATGTTTATTCTGATGACTCGGTTATGCTGAATGTATTCTGATTACATGCCGTTATTCAATTCAATTTCTGCTGTTATGCCGTACCGTCAAGAGCACGCTCGAGACGGTTAAGTATATTCACGAACTGTTAATCAGCACGAGAATGTAGTAAGCAAGAATAGTTCCCATGTCACATGTTAATGCTGATAAAGCCGTTCAGATAGGCAAGATAATAAATAGTAGGCTGATTAGTATGTATGTTCACTAGAGATCTCTGAGCGGCCTGAAGTCCGACATAATCTGATGTACGACTCAGGAACTAAGGTTATTTCCACTGAGAACCTACCATTCTCATTCCCCACTGTTTTATGACTTCAGGTACAGAAGAGGATGAATCATATTTTGAAGACGCAGAAGAGCCACCAGATGAGCCATGAGCGGCTAAGAGATAGATAGAGTGTTATGTTTTGCCAAGGGCTTACTGAGTAGCATTCCAGTAGTCCTTGTGTTTTGATGTTGTATATGCTGGATTTTATATTTGATGTTTTGATCTATGTACATATTATGTATACAGTGATATGACTTTGTATGGTGGACCACTTGGATATGTATATTGGATGTTTTACTATTTTACCGTTATACGCGTTGTTATATTGTTTATTCTGACGCATGGCTCTATTTTGGTAATTATGCAAGATCAACTAAAAAGTTTAAAATCGGTCCTTATTTTCTTATGCTACTATTTCAAAAGATAACTATGGACTAAGGTATTCCGACCAGGTAGACAACAACTTAGTGAGCTTTGTTTACTACGTACGGGTAAACAGTTAGCTAGAGTGTTTCATGATCTATAAGACATGAACTTTCAATCCAATAGTAGATTTTTCAAAAATTTAAACCGTTAAAAAGTTATTGAGTGGTGTAGCAATTGCTTAAAGTTACATCAGTGTAACTTGATCTTAACCCTTAATTAATAATATAGGTATATTGCACTACAAGCAATTTGATCTAAGACTATACTTCATTACAAAAATTTTATTTAAGGTTACATTTTGTTATTAACCACACTTAAAAAGTGTGTCCTTAGGTATAAAAAATAATATTTTTATTGATCAAAAGCTATACTTTACAATACCTAAGGCCACCCACAAAAGTGATACATTAGTTTTAAAAATGTAATATTTGTTAAAAAGTAATACTTGTTAAAAGCGTAACATATCATGTAGTGTATTATGAAATTAAGACTAAACTTTGTTATGATATTGACTAATTAATAGTGGCATTAGATTATGAAATATAAACTTTGGTTAGTAAAATTGTTTCCTTTTATATAAAACGACACATTTTTTAGTATAATTAATAAAAATACGTGGTATTAGACCAATCTAAAATAACATATCACGTTACTGAAGTTCATATTTATTAAAACACTAATCAATATAAGTCGATTTTAGATTGTAAATCACTAATATGTTCTAAACAATTGATTTGATTTTTATTAGGTTGCCTGCCCGGTATCCAAGGCTTAGTCTTGACCTGACTAGACGGGTGAGTCTCCCAGCTAGGATAACTGCGTACACAAGGTCTCAAACTCGGGACCTTACTTAAGCGATACTAAGCTACTTACCACTTGGACCAACCCCCGTTAGTAATTAATTTTTACGTGCACTTCAAATATAAAAAATTGGGAAAAATTAATTTTTACTTGACCCATTTATTGGACATATTAATGAAAGAAAATATTGGTATCTATCGTCTTTTAAATCACACACATTTATTGTTATATCAAATCATAAAAAAATCAAAAGAAAATATTTCTCTTAGTCACCCAAAAGCAATTAATGTTAAGAATTTATCAAAAAAAAAATATTTAGCTCTAGTTTACTTTTTTGCTTACACGTCAAATTTGCATTGGTGGTTGTATCATGGCCCTTTCTCACCTTTTCAGTTCTCGCACACCATTACAGCGTCTCAACTAAAAAACAATATCTTACAATAAAGTCGAAGACACACATAAAGAAATGAGTATATTTTAGATTAAGTTAATATGATGCAGTTTTAATATGATTGTATTTAAATGAGACGTGGTTACTTTGTATTCACACTACAATCCCCCCCCCCCTCCTCTTAGAATTAATTTTAGTATTCACATCAACAAATTTTTAAATAAATATGAATAAACTTTTTTTATACACTTGTACAAATTTTTAAAAAGTAAAAAATAATAAAGACATAAAAATGGAAATAAAAACTCTTGAATTCATAACATCTTGTAAAGAAGAAAAATAGAAGGGGGATTGAAAAAGAATAAAAAAATAAAGAAGAAAAAATGCGGGTCAAAGAGAGTAGAGTGCATAAGAGATGAAAAATTCTCAGGAGTAATAATATTATTTCAGGTAATAGTAATATAAACATAGATAGTTGCACCTTTAGGTTGCTATCGAGCTTGCCAGCGAGAGCCAAAAGTAACGCGGGTTACACAATGATTACAACTAAGCACATGTCAAAATTGTGATTACTGCTAAAACAAGAGAAGAACACTTGATTCGCTATATTATCATCATCACGTTCCGTCCAAAATCCCAACTACCATAAACACAGTTCATTTCAGCACGTCAACTAGAAATAGAGAGATTCTTAGCTGTTACGAGAACAAGTACTATATGTTCCATGTTTAGTTCTTTAGTGTTAATGGATCGTTACTGTCTATCACTTAAACTAAATATTGAATAAAAACAAAATTAAGAAACTCTGTTTCATAGTACTAAACTGCACATATTAGATGCCATTGTATAAAAATTTTACATATCAAGATTATGGTACATTTTTATTATTGATTTTAAAAAAATATATAATCATTAGTAAAAATTACACACAATAAGACCAAAAAAAATAAATAAATAAACCGCTTAAAACCGGCGACAGGGTGTGCCTGAAAGATGTGTCCCCCCCCCGCCCCCCCACCCCCCAAAAAACAAATACGCTGCGCCACGTGAAGAATCAAAGCCGCTATTGTCTTCCTGCAAGGGTTTGCAGAGTTGCGTTTCCCACCTTATTACTTCACTCTCCTCAACATCACAATCCCTTTGTAACTTAAACCCTTCATTATAAAAAAAAAAAAAAAAAAACTAACTTATTACACTTTGAAATTTTGACTTAGCATTTATTACACTGCACGTGTGCACTGGGGTGTGCAACTCCAGTGGTATAAATATCATGACCCTAGATGTTATTGTATAAAAATTTTACATAACAAGATTGTGGTTACATTTTTATTATTGATTTTTTGAAAAACACATAATCATTAGTAAAAAAAAGTACACACAATAAGACAAAAATAAATAAATAAGAAAACCATACGCTGCGCCACGCGCAGAATCAAATGCATGTGATTTGTTTTATTTTTCTAGTTTTGTCTATTTATAAGGGGCTTCTTCCCCCACTGCCTTCCTGCAAGGGATTGCAGAGTTGCGTTTCCCACCTTGTTACTTCACTCACCCCCAACACCACAACCCCTCTGTAACTTTCGTTCCCTCAAATCGCTAAATAAATAAAAAAATAGAAAAAGCGCATTGGCTTTAGAATTCACGATAATGTATTCTTACGAACTCAACACCCTCATTGCAGGCATTGTTGCACTGCTAGTCGGCTCCTTCATTCACTTGTCAAAGAAAAGACGGAGCGGTAACAGAAAGACACGCAGCGACGCTCCCGAAGCAAGGGGCGCGTGGCCCATCATCGGCCACATGCACCTCTTCAGGGGCGACCAGCTCAGGCACAAGACGCTCGGGACGATGGCCGACAAGCACGGGCCGATCTTCACGATAAAGCTCGGCTCGTACAGGGTGCTGGTGCTGAGCAGCTGGGAGATGGCGAAGGAGTGCTTCACCATCCACGACAAGGCGTTCGCCACGAGGCCCCTCGCCACGGCCTCGAGGCTGATGGGCTACAACTACGCAATGCTCGGGTTCACCCCTTACGGGGACTACTGGCGCGAGATAAGGAAGCTGACCACTCTCGAGCTCCTCTCCAGCCAGAGCCTCGAGCTGCTCAAGAGCACGAGGACGTCCGAGACGGAGGCCGCGATAGGGAGGCTCTACAAGCTATGGTCCGGAGGAGGTCGCTCGGAGCTGGGAGGGGTTTTGGTTGACATGAAGCAGTGGCTTGGGGATTTGACGCACAACGTCTCCCTGAGAATGGTGGGAGGCAAACCGTGCTATGGGGATGGGGACGGGGATGAGGACGGGGATGCAGCAAGTGAGGCGAGAAGGTTTAAGAAGGCCATGAGAGACTGCCTGGGCCTGTTTGGGGTGTTCGTGTTGTCCGATGCGTTTCCGTATCTGGGGTGGCTCGACGTCAACGGGTACGAAAAGGACATGAAGAGGGCAGCCAGCGAGATGGACGCCCTGCTTGAAGGGTGGCTGAGAGAGCACAAGAAGAGAAGGGCTTCCGTCAAGAACGGGAAGGAAGATCAGGATTTCATGGACGTCATGCTGGACAAGATGCGAGATGCCGACATCTCTGGCTACGATTCGGACACCATAATCAAGGCTACTTGCCTGGTGAGTGTTCCAACTTCAGCCACCTCTAGCTAACTTTTATGGCTGGTTTTTCTTTTCTTCGATTTGATGTTTATCTTTGGAAAAATGTTACATATACACCTAATTTCATATACCCATATATACATCATTAATAATGCACAAACTTTATTCTCACGAGTGTACAAACATTACATGAGTTAAAACACAAATTTTATGTATATAAGTACGAGGTGTATGTATGGTGTATGGTTTTTGGTGTACGTGTAACAAGACTCATAATTCTGACATTCCCCACCGTGAAATGGCAGAATCTGATGTTGGGAGGAAGCGACACCACCATGGTCACCCTAACGTGGGCGTTGTCTCTGCTGCTCAACAATCCAGCGGAGCTTAAGAAAGCGCAAGACGAGCTCGACGCCCAAGTCGGGAAGGAGAGGAAGGTGGAAGAGAGCGACACGCAAAACCTGGTTTACTTGCAAGCCGTCGTGAAGGAGACGCTGCGCCTCTATCCGCCGAACCCCATCATCACCTTCCGCGCCGCCATCGACGACTGCACCTTCTCGTGCGGCTACCACGTGCCGGCCGGCACGCAACTGATGGTCAACGCGTGGAAGATCCAGAGGGACGGGCGCGTGTGGCCCGACCCCCACGCGTTCAAGCCGGAGCGGTTCTTGACGAGCCACAAGCACGTCGACGTCAGGGGGCAGAGCTACGAGCTCATTCCTTTCAGCTCCGGGAGGCGCCGGTGCCCCGGGATCACGCTGGCCCAGCGCGTGGTGCACTTGGCGCTGGCTAAGCTGTTGCATTCTTTCGATGTGACCGCTTCTTCTCCTGGTGGTGTTGTGGACATGACGGAGAGCGCGGGGCTCACCAACCTGAAAGCGACCCCGCTTCAAGTCCTCCTGAAGCCGCGTCTAGACAACGCCAAGCTTTATGAATGAGCATTAAGATTGTGTAAGCTATTTTTTCCTCAAAAATAAGGGCGTGGGTTTGAGTGCTTTCCATCTTGCGATTACTTGTTTGAAATGGGGATGCTCTGTGTTGAGGATTAGCCACCGCAACTTGCTTCCCCAATTCTTTTCCGTTCCATGCTCAGTTTTGTGCTATAAATTTTGTGTGTGTTTGTTGAAAGTAAAAAAAAAAAGTTGATTACATGAGAATTAGTTTATGTTTGGATATTCTTTTTAAAAGGTAATTTTAAAATGATTTGTTTTGTTTGAATTGGGTAGGAAAAGAAATCACTTTTGTATAATAAATTACTAAAAAGCTTCAAAATGATTATTTATACTTGCGGGGATGCAGACACTTTGTACCTGCAAATATTTACAATTTGTAGTTGGTAGTTTTTATTACTTACAAATCAGAGGTTAACAACAGTTTTGTGTTTGTGAGGGTAACAGTGGAATAAAAATTTGTGCACCAAAAGCAATTATTTTAAAAAAGTCTCTTTGTTATATGTATAGATTACAATATTTGATAATTAAAATCAATTTAGTAAAAACATGACATTATGCGTATGGTAAAAAAAAAAAACACTTTTTGAAAAATAATTTTCTAAATTTTACTTTAGCTTTTATCAACAAAACAACTTTAATTAAATTATACAAATTAGATTACAAGTTATTTGAGACAAATTACTTAAACAATATATAAATCTTCAAAACAACTTTTTCTTATAAAAGAGAAAAAAGTAAGGTTTTTCTCAATTCCCAAAACACACACTAAAATAATGAGATACACGTAGAGGCACCTAAAACAATTTAAACTCAATCTACAGTTGTATTAGCTCCCTGAAATTTATTGCGAAATAAAGGTAGCGATGATAGTGGGTAGGATTTTAGTTCAACCCTAACTTTATCTTAAACTTAATTAATAAAGAAAAATTATATCCTACCATACACACGGGTTTTACAAATAAAGATTTTAACTCTACTCACAAAAAATATCTACACTCTAACCCTATCTTACTTTACTCGTTACTTCCTAAAAAGTATTTTTATGTTTACAAAATGTAAGTGTTAGCTACAAAAAATAACTTTTTTTAGTGCATAGCATTAATATAATTTAAATTAACAACTACACAATTCATAAAAATTAAATAAAGATAATCATTTTAACACGACAAAATCATAAATTAAACCAGATTCTATAATATCTATTTCTAACAAATAGAAAACATAACATTATAGTTTATTTGATACATAGAAAACAAATTAAACTAAGACAAATATAATAAGATAAACAATCCTTTAGAAACAACATAGTTTTTGGTTCGACTTTGTCTTGGTTGTTTTTGCATGAAATCATTTTTTTATGGGCTTACTGGGCTGACTTATTTTGTTGTGAGACGAGGCAATGAAAGATGGTATTATTTGAGTTATTCATTTATTTTTGATTAAAAAGTTTATTTATTTATTTGATGGCTATCCAAAATCTCAATTTCAACCACTGTCAGAATCATCAATCATAATATTTAGTATAGCTTCTGCCATAGTTTTTGTTATGGTCTAAACCTGTCAATGCATGTCGGATCTCGTGATCCCGAGATCGCTTGGTTAAGATTCAAGATGACCTATGATCATAAAAGACAATAATGATGCATTTATCACTCAAATAAGCCATTGACAAACACATAGTTGACATAACCATTACTTGATGTCATAAACACATAATTATGATTCACATAATTATGTCCGGCCTAAGTAGCAGTTATAGTTATAAAGAGTCTCAAAAGATAGAACCATAGAGATCCCTTGTAGTATATATACAAGAGCTTTGGTCCTATTCAGGTTCGAAAGATCTACCATTATTTATCTCATATTAAGAAATATATTGACTTGGGCGTTAGAATGTCTTTTACAGGTACCTCCACTGTTGTCCAAGAATACTCACTGATGTTGATGACCACCTTCACCTCAAACCTAATTCGAGATATGCATTGCAAGCAATATCACATAATTGTCCATAATGAAACACCCTAGCTAACTGTTTACCCGTACGTAGCAAACAATGCTCACTAAGTTGTTTTCTACCTGGTCGGAATACCTTAGTCCATTGCTATCTTTTGAAAATAGTCATGTAATAAAATAAGAACCGATTTCAAACTTTTAATTCGCATTGAATAATTACTAAAATAGAGCCATGCGTTGGGAAGAAGTGAATATAACAAAGCGTATCATAGCATGATAGCCAAGCATCTAATACATCCATTGATCCATCAAAGTAGTCACATAGTTGTATGTACGATAAGTAGGGTATACATCACATGTACATAAACGAAAGTGCTGAATACATACTTCAGAGTGTATCATATCAAAATACAAGGGCGATGCCCTTGGCAAAATCCTGGCATCTATTATCTCTCAATCCATCTCCTGTCATAGCCGCCCATGGCTCTGTTGGCGGCTTATCAGCATCCTCAAAACAGGACTCATCATCAGTACCTGAAGTCATAAAACAGTGGGAATGAGAACGGTAGGTTCTCAGTGGGAATAACTTTAGTCCTGAGTCTCGCATCAGATTATGTCGGACTTCAGGCCGCTCAGAGATCTCTAGTGAACATACATACTAAACAGCCTACTATTTATTATCTGGCCTATCTGAACGGCTTTATCTGCATTATTGTGTGACATGGGAACTACTCTTGCTTACTACATTCTCGTGCTGATTAACATTCCGTAAATATACATAACCGTCTCGAGGATGCTCCTGACGGCACTGACATAACAGCATGAACTAGACATCCAGAATAATCAGAACACATAACAGAATACATTCAGAGTACATACAACAGAATCATCATCGGCATATGGCTAGCAGAATCGTCAGCATAACATGACAGAATTATCAGAATAAACATGCCTAACAGAATGTACATGTGCATAACAGAATATGACAGCATAAACCTGCATACAACATAACTTGCATAACAGCATAACCTGCTTGGAATATGTGTTATTCCCACCATAGTAATGTCCTCTGTTGACATTAGTATGACGGAATAACCTCGCACCCTCAGTGTAGGCCGACACTGTCTAGACCTTCCTGCGGTGGGCTTCCACCTGCCGTGTGCCCCCTCGGGACCCTTTGACAGTGGGCGGATATTGTACCCCCACCTAGGCTTGCCCCCTTACGACAATGCAAATGTGTGGTAACCGCACACCTCCAGGTATACCATATCGACACCACCTGTGGCGGGCTTCCACATTCATGTTGCCTTGACCTCCTGAAGTGGGATCATAGTTGGCTCACGTGATCACGACCTTTTCAGCATGGGCATATAGCCTATTCAGCATGGGGTATTTAGCCATTTTCAGCATGTGGCATATAGCCATTACCAGCATTGGGAATTTGCCCTTGTTCAGCATTGGGCATTGGCCCTATTCAGCATCTTTATTCAGCATGGGTCAGCAGCATTTCAGCATTTTCAGCATATCTAACTTTTTGTACCTACAGCATGTTATACTTGTTTCCTATGATTCATTTCAGAATCTTTGCTTAGCTCAGAGTTATTTCTAGTCCTTTAACTTGGTTCAGCATGAATGCATGAAATGCTACACTTGATGTCACAGACTACATGTAATTCAAAGATTCAGTACATATTCTTCTCATATTCACATACAGCATGTACTTCATACATTTCAATTATTACTCATAGCTATGGCATTAAGTAGCAGATCATGTGCCTCAAGAGGAGTTCCATGAAACCTTTTGGCCTCAGGCCGCTCAGCGGAAACGGTTGTCCGCTCAGCTGTTTGAGCTATAACGCCCAGCGCTGGATACAACTTTGCTCAAAGATGTTGGTTCTTATCGCTTAGCGGTAAGAATCCCTTCGCTCAGCGTCCTGACAGCTTTTAAAATATCTCCACCGACCTTTATCCTTTAAGAAAATATCTTTTCGGACTTTCCGCGTGGCCCTCAGACCGCTCGGCGTTAACCGCCTACCGCACAGCGCTGAAGTTTATAGCAGTTCGCTCAGCGGCGCCAGAGCTTCGCTCAGCGGCCACTGGGCGAAACTTGGAAACCGAATGCACCATTCTTCCACTTTTCTTTCCTTGCTTCCATGGAACCCTGCATGAGCTTTCCACAAATTCCATACATGATAATCTTATCTAATCCAGGTCACAAGACCCTTCAGAATCATCTTCCTACGTCCTAACATCATTTCTAGCATATATGTTCATAAAATCACATAATCATCAAACATACATAAAACCACATAAACATCATTTACCGTCAAAGAGGTGAGGAACTAGAGTTACCCACATCCTAAAGAGCTTGTTAGATGATGGAAAAGATGAACTTGAGGGTTGATTGCTTGCTTGAAAGATTCTTTGTCAGGAAAGACTAAAACCTAGGTTATGGAAGATTTGGGTTATGGAACTTGATGTTCTTGCTTCCACTTGAAGAGCAACTCCTAACCTTGATGCTAGCTTGTCTCCTTGATGAATTTGAGAGTGATTGATGATGATGAAAAGCAAAGAATGAGAATTAAGCTTTGATGGTTATGGGGTTTAGGTCTTAGAACTTTAGAAGAAGAAAAATGAGACTTTAGGGTGTATGTATGTGTGGTTTTCGGGAGGCATGGCTGGCCGTGGGTCTTTAGGGGCCCTTGGTCATCCATAATTCCTATTTTACCCTTAGTGTGTTTTCGGTCATGTTCGCTCATTAACTATTCATATCCGGACGTCCTAAAAATATTCCGGATATACCATTGTGACCTATTAATTTTCCTTATTAATATTTAAATCTTAGTTGGAATATTCTTGAATTTATTTTCATATTAATATGTTCTACAGACTCCTATTGAATCACAAATAACTTCTAATAATACCTAATATCGATCTGAACGTCACCGGACGTCGCGAGATCGTCAAATTATTATTTTTAACTAACATTACAGGACTAGAATTCATATTTGAATTTTACTTCATTTTTATCTTATCTTTTCATTATTAATAGAGTCGAAATTATTTATTATGCGGAGTCTTGGTGAAGGGAAAAAGTCGGGTTGTTACACATAACATTGGCAACATCTGTGGGGATGAAAAACTATTGAAAAGATAGTTGTTTTGTTTCCCTATCCTCTTTCCCTTTAGACGAGATAGTGAATTTGGCCAACCACAATTCCAGGTTCTGGGACAACAGACTTCCTACCCCTCCTGATAGACTCACCGCCACAGATTCTAGAACAAATCCTGCGAAAGAAACACCTAGACATCTAGAACAAAGACCGTGAGTGCCGACACGCCTTGTTGCACTAATTGGGCAGCAAGGAATGGAACGAGAGTAGCAACAAAGGATTGATGTACTGGAATCCCGTAGATAGGAAAGTTCACGCCACCCTTCACAAAACATGGTGAATCAGGTTAGACATTTACACTTGCAAAGGGACAACGATCTCTGACATCACCTATATCAGCAAAGGTAGGAGCACGATATCATCCAATATCGGAATGAAAGTATTCTTGGAAATACAAATGCATGAGAAGATGAATTTCTAGTGTCTTAGAGGCCTCTTCGAACACTTGATCGTTTGCTTACCTGAGGAGCTGGGGACTTAGAGGAATTCATATATGAATCTCATTCCTTATTTCCCTCACTTCCTCTAAAGAACCGAGGGGCTTCAATGGAATCCGAAGGATCATCAAAGCCCTGAGAGGGAACCAAAAGAAATAGATAAGATGAAAATAATACATTTGGGAAAAACAATCAGGTTTGGATTGAGAATGATAGTCCTTTTTCCGATTTTGTATTTCAAGTTTCATTGCCTCCTCATTTCGTAGCTCCACAAATGGCTCAACTCTATGACATAACTACTGATCCTCAAGCTCATTTAACCGCTTTTAAATATAGGACCTACTTTGTGAGAATGTCAAATCCCATCAAATGTTGGGCCTTTCCATCATCATTGACTGGACTTGCTGCGAGGTGGTTCTCTGCTTTGCCTATGAAGTCTATTAATTGTTTTGATGACATTGTTGAACAAATTTTAGGTAGATTTACAACCAGCAGGAGAACACTTCAAACTTCTTTTGATTTGTTGTCTAAACGACAAAAAGAAGGTGAATCTCTCCCTGCTTATCTTGACAGCTTCAATAAAGAGGCTTAACAGATTGACGACCTAGATGATGCTAAGGCAAAACTCATTCTAAGGAAAGGCCTAAGACAAGGAGAATTTTCCAGGTCCCGCATGAGGAGACCTCCAAAGTCAATACAGGAGTTGATTCGCAGAGCTAATGAGTACATTAATGAAAAAGAAGGGAACTGGCTATTTGTGGTGGTAACAAATAACCTCATGATAAAGGATGGAGTAGTGAGGAGAATAAACAAGAATGATGAGGTCCAAAACTTGGTAAGTTCACAAATTACACCAAGATGAAGATGCCACTTGAGCAAATTTACCAGGAAATACACCAAATAGGATTATTGTCTCAGTTTTCCAAACCTAATACAATGAAAACCAAAGAATGTAGATAGATCTTTATGGTGTGCATATCATGTTGGATAAGGACATAAACCATATCACTGTAGAGATATGAAGGATGCTATTGAAAAATTGGTCCAAGAAGGAAAATTGGCGGAGTACATTTGTAGCCAAAGAAGCCCAAGGTATAATGGAAAAGGGAAAAGTCATGCGGACAAGAAAGAGTCAGAGTCTGACACATAAGAAAGTCGGAGTAAGTGTTCAACTTCAGTTACCTAGCTAATTTTTATGGCAGGTTTGCTTTTGAAAGATGCTATTATTCTCAAAAAGTATAAATAATTTTTTTTGTATTTGACAAAAAAAAAGTTAATGAATTTTTGCTCATGGTTTATTTGCTAAAGATGTTTTTTAGAATTATCAAACAAAACTTTTTAAAGCTTGACTCTAAAAAATTTAAAAGACTCGTATAATCTTAAATTTTAATAAATACTTAATGGTGTCATTAATTAATTAATAAAAATTAAAAATATAAATTATTTTTTAATATTTATGTTTTTAATAGCTATTTTATATTTTAAGAGCAACTTTATTAAATACTATTTTTTATAGCTTTTACTTATTGAGAAATTTATAAATTATTTTACCAAACACTACTAGTACGATTTTTTAATAATAACTTTTAAAGGGTTTAGAGAACTCCACAACTTTTAGAGAGTCACAATATTATCAAATCAACTATAGATAATTACTACTTTTAGTACAATTTAAATAATATATGGCTTTGAATGTTAAAAAAAATTGAACAAAATAATTATTGTGTTATTTTGTCTCTTTAATTATATATATATATATATATATTATACATTTAATTGAACAAAATTTTATTTTTATATATTTATTTAATTAAATTCGGGTTAGTGAGTAACTTGGTGCTCATTCGTTAAACCAGTGATAATCGAGTGATCTAATGGAGTGACTAGATCGACCACTAAGTTGGGTTTAAAAACTATGCCAAGAACATGAAAAATACTTTGAAATTGAGGTTTATTTAAAATTAGTCATTTTTTGTTTTTTGGTTTGATCAGTAATATCCTCAAAACATAATTATTTTTGGTTTGATTTGCCTTGTTGACGTTGTGCGCATATTCTCCGATGCTTTTGAGATATTTTAGTTTTCAAACAAAGACAATGTAAGACAATGTGAGTGAGTTTTATGATATGTATAAGTTTTATTAGAAAAATAAATGAAAATAAAAAATTAAATTTCATAATTTTCAATGTTCTTCTCTTTTTTAATAAAATCTTAAAAATAAAAAATTTTGTAACTGAAATGAAAACTCCCATTATTTTATCTTTTTTATTTTTTTACTTGATGTTATCTAGTAACCAATTTGGAATTCTGTTTCCCATTTGGATCATGGGCATGATTTTGTTTGTATCTCCTTTGAATTGCCGATAACTCAGAGCAAAGCGCGGCGGCATTTCCGCCATCTCACCCCGCCTTCAACCACGCGTATGTGAATGAGCCCCTTTTGCCTTATTAATCTCAGCTAAAACCACATGCAACCACGCTTTGTTTTTTTTTTCTTTTCTTCTTTTAATTCCAGAGGGACACAGAATTGAGGTGAGGCAGAGCAAAATTGAAGGATGTCGTCCACAAGCACAAGCACAACGCAGAGCCACGTCCACAGAAGCAGTTGGACCAGCTGGTGGAGTTAGGCCGTGGACTAAGGTCATTCCGCAGAGTTGCCCATCGATCAAAGGAATTTTGGCTCTGATTTCCTTTTGAGTTAATAATCAACATCTTTACCACCATTGACAATGCAGAGTGTGAAGACTCTTCCCAAAAAAGGCTTTTTTGCTGCCTCTAAGAGACTATAAAATCTTCTAGCCTTTGGATTTGGGCCCTCGATAGAAGGTTGGCAACATGTTCCTATATTCTTGAGGCCAATGACATCCACATCCACAAATCATATCATGTTATCCTCCCAAGTTGCATTGCTCATATCATGACCCCCTATGTGGACCTCGCTAGGATGTGATGAACTACTTCCAACATAACCCGTCACGAATCGATTAATCTGGTGGATGCCTAGTACTTCTCCACGATCATTCTATAAGGCTTGAATCCATATTTGAATAAATGAAGCTTAATCTCCTCAATATTACAAAACCTCTTACATGTGCACTTAGCACAAGGACACCTAACTTTCTCTTTAGTTAAAAAATATTCGGTTTGACGCGCAATTGTAAGCAAGTCACTCTCAACATGCTCACAAAATTCTGATTTAATTCCCCTGATTGGGTTGCAACATATTGTACATCTAAGATTAGTTTTGAGAAAAGATTTCTTCTAATCACACTTTATCCTAAAACCCACACATTATATTGAAATTTGAGAAATTTTTTTGGGAATGACTAAGTTGACCAAAATCAAAATTGAGAGGGACTAAGTTGAGGTGTTCATGTATTTCGCTTGCCTACATGAAAGGGGTGACATGATGGTTAACGTGTCATGTCATTCAGTTAACTGTCACGTCATTAACCACCGTTAGTAAAATAGACGAAAGAATTAACGTGTCTGATTTTTTGAATTGAAAGGGACGAAATTGTTAAAAAGATTTGGGAGAAACACAGTTGACCAAAATCAAAATCCAGAAAAAGTATGTTGGGAGTTTTTCCAAAATTTTGTTCCAAATAATAAATATGAGGCATATATTTAAAGCTGAAATTGAAAAATGTTTGTATCAAAGCTTCATCCTATCATAAAAATTTGACAAAGTTTTACATTGATTGTCGACCGCCTAACATAACCCTCCTCTTTTACTCGGACCTAGGACTAAATATGCAAACAACATAGGCAAATAGAATAGCCAAAACTGCACCTTATATCAAAACATAAAATCATTCTCAAAAATAGTACTAAAAACAAAACAAAAGATCTATATATATATAAACAAAAACTGTAAATCTGCCTTGCAAAGCTGCCAGGTAGGGGTGTTCATGGGCCGGGTAGGCGGATTTGCCTATAGCTGAACCCAACCCTATATTTAGACTGGACCAATTTTGAGAACCCAGACTCGACCCTAAACCCGATAGGCCTGATCATCTTCGAGCCAAGTTAAAACTCGGGTTTAGACCACGTCAAAGCGGGCTATAATAAATTTAGAATAAATTCAGAATAAATTCATTAGCATAATAGAATTGCAGAATAAATTCAGAATTAATATGCAGAATTGTAGAAATTGCTACAGAATTGCATAAAATAACAGCAAAATTACATAAAGTAATGGCATAAATAATTAGAATAATAGCAAAAACAACAGAATTACATAAAATAACAGCAGAAACAACAGAATAATAGCAAAAACAACAAAATTGCATAAAATAACTGCAAAACAGCACAAAATAATAACATATAATAATATGCTCCCGGCTGCAGGGCCAGGCCGGGTGGCTGAAGCTAGATCCCACACTCAGTATGTACTGCGATCAATTTTTTTTTTAATTTTTTAAATTAGGCTCGATTAAAATCGGGTCGCGAATGCTTAAGGTCGGTTTGGGTTGGCGGGCTAGAACAGGTTATGAACACCCCTACAGTGCCAAGAATGGCCACACCACCAGTCTCTGTACACAAATAATCATCGCACGCTGTCGTACGTCAAGTTCACTACCACCACCACGCCGCGCGCGCAACACTCAAATCTGCTTCCACGACCTTCGTCTCAACTCTGGAGGCGGTGAACCTCACCATCTCCAATAACATAGATCTGCTGATCTTTGTGGCCTTCATCACAACTTCGGCGGCGGATTCTGGCGCCTTGCAACAGGGATTCGACACACCACACATAGATCTGCCTTTACTTCCCCTCAGTGGTGGGGAGTCGGCGAGCGCGATGGCACCAGAGAAAGCGTTAAAGCCTTAAAGGCCTCAATTGCGGTGAGATTTGACAGTGGATGCGTCGGTGGAGGTGAGAGATTGTAGATGCAGTATTGGCGAAATCGTGTTGTGCTGAGGAGATATGGAGTATAAGAGGCCATTGTTAAGGGAGGCAGAAGGGACAAAATATGCATCTCAGGCATTCATTCAAGTTTGCTGAGGGCGTAAGAGAGAAATCATGGAAAGGACTTAACGCCGTTAATTTCACAAGTTAATTGAGGGGGTCGGTGTAACCTGGACAGCTAGCGAGGAGGTTGGTATTGATGTAATTTATCATTGTTTTTATTGATACATGGCTTGTAATTCCAGTGGAGAATTCAACCTAAGCATCTATACTTCCTCCCTCTATGTAATTCCCTCATTATTTCTCTCTTCCCTCACCCTGTAATTCTTCTCCTATTGATTCCCTTCTTTGTTTATTTGTTGTCCTCATTTATTTCTGAGTCATCTTAAACTTTACAATTACAAGAAACTAACACCACTTCCCCCTTGAAAAATCACTTTTTCCTTTAAGTGATGGTTTGAAAAATCAAGGCAATCGTGAAAAAGTAGTAAATCATTTTTGCATTGTACTCATGTCCTTCTGAGTTCTAAGAACGTGATCCAAGTCCAATCTCCAATCTTTCTTGATCTTCACAAATGGGCAGCAAATAATTTTTTGGCTTAAAGCGGTGAGGGGGAAACCCAAAATTGGAGACATTTAAACAAATGGGTTAAGTGAGACACAAAGTAGGTTATATACCACATCTTGACTCAAAATCTTAAGGAAATAAATTTATGAGTCCTCTCAACTATATATTATTCACTTAGCTCAAATTTAACCATTGTGAGACTTTATTCTCACACTTAAAACCACAGCATCTCTGTTGCAAGTGTGAGGCCCAACATGGTTGTATGCTCCCCCTCAACAGAAGCTTTGCGTACTCACAACAAACAATGCTCATGGGTTGTTGTCACACCCTAAACACAATAAAGCACACGCTAGCTAGGCCAGGATAACCCAAGTGGAAACATCGTGAGCAAATTTTAGACCAAGTCTAAACTATTGGTTCTAATACCACTTGTTAGCCTTAAAGTGGTGAGGGGAAGCCCAAAACTGGAGAAATTTAAATAAATAGGCTAAGTGAGACACAAAACAGGTTAAATACCATATCTTGACCTAAAACCTTAAGGCAATAGATTTATAGGTCCTCCCAAGATTGTCGTGTTCCAAGTGTGAATGTAATAGTCTCACACTAATAAAATTTGGATTAAGTGAATAATATATATTTGAAAAGACTCATAAACCCATTGTCTTAAGGTTTTACGCCTAGAAAGTGGTATCAAAGTCGATCGTTTAAATCCTTCATGAAATTTTCTCAAAAATTTTGCACTTGGGTTGCAGGGCCTAGGTGGTGCGTATTAGAATATATAGTTGAAGTATTGATAATTGTAATAGTTAGGATTAGCTAATGGTTTAGCTAATTAGTTAGTGGTTGTTAGTGGTTATGAGGAGCCTATATATAGGCTTGCTCTACTTGTAGTTACACACTTTCTCATTCTATCAATTTCATTCAGTTTCATTTGCTCTCTTTTCTCTCCTGGTACCATGGATTTCAACATGGTATCAGAGTCATGGCATCCGCCTTGAAGCTTCTGCACCTCATTTTTTCTTTTCGTTTTCTCAGTTTTTTTTCTTTCATTTTCCCGCTTCCCAAGCACCTTTACCATCTCAGATTTCACTTTCTTTGCTTTATTCTTCAATTTTCTTTTATTTTCTCGGAAGAAAAAAAAAACACAAAAACATTTTTCCTTTCTTTCCTTCAGTTATCTGAAAACAAACTTCTCTCCCGATTCTCTTTAGAGCGAGAGTGAGAGAACGAAAGAGAGAGTTGCGATTACGCTTCTCACTCTCGAATACGCCATGGATGATGAGGTTCGCGAGATCTTCTCTATGTTCGATAAGAACGGTGACGGCGTGCTCAGAGTTGAAGGAGACGTTGGTTCTTTCTATTTCGCCATCGCAGCGGTCACCAGATCCTCCACGACGGCAATTGACGCTGGAGTTGTTTCCAGAGAAGGAGTTTTAGGTCGGCGAGGAAACTCGATTCTCCGGCGCCTCTAAGCTCGGAAGAGCCGCCAGTAGTATCTCCTCCCGCGGAGGAACGATTCAAGGTCCGACTTCATCCTCTTTCTTCAGATCCGCGTGGTTCCGTCCCAGATCTGGTTTCACAAGGTTGAGCTGCGCGTCCGCTGCCGCCGCCGCTGTTGCTGTCTGCGCTGCCTCCACGACTATGGATTCCGTTTTGCTCGCGTATGTGCTGAATCGACGATGATTTTCCCTCCTCTGCAACGAGGTGCAGCGATTCGAGGTCCGATTTCATTTTTTTTCAAGATCTGCATAGTTCCTACCGTTGTTGTTGCTGTTGTTTGCTCCGTTCATGGCTGAGTTTCTTCAATGAGGTTATTGCTGATGTAGTTTCTTCGATCTTGCTGGATCGTTCATGTTTGAGACTTGTGTTGGTTTTGGAAGCATGAATGATGATATTGTTGCTTCAATTGTTGACTCTGCAACATCCGTTGTTCATGTTGATTGTTTTATTTGCTGGTGATGAAACTTGAACCTGCCTGAAGGGGAGTTCATAGCATTCAAGGTTGTTGTGTTGCATCTGAAGGGGAACTGTGTTGCATGATTGTCTTATTATTTTGTTGCATTGTTGCTACAGAACCTGGTGGATTGTTGTTTAATTCTGATTTCTTGCCATGGTGATTTTGCTTTTGAACATGTCTCTGATTCGAATAATCTGTTGTGATTCAAGCATTGGATATGCTGTTGGTAAACATCATGGAGATGTTTTTGGTATTATTGGATTCTTGTGGACGATCTATGTTTGCTTCAGACTTTAAAAAGCAACTTTAGTTTCTGGCTTTGATTCTGATTTGATTAGCTTTTTGAGCTTTGTTTGCTTCTGCCGAGTGGGTGGTTAAGTAGTTCCCGTGTTGGGACCATTTGCAACTGGTGCCGTTGAGTCGTTGGAGGAAAGTCGAAGGGGCTTCAGTGAAAGTCGAAGACAGGAAGGTCGAAGGGGCTTCAGTGAAAGTCGAAGACTTCCAGGAACTAGGAACTTCGGTGGTTGCGACTGGTTTTCAATCATTTTCTTAGCGTTGCATTGATCTTTGTTTTTCTTTGTATTGTTGTTTCCAAGCTGGACATGTTAGTGCACATGGTCCAGCTTGCGGGGGGTATTAGAATATATAGTTGAAGTATTGATAATTGTAATAGTTAGGATTAGCTAATGGTTTAGCTAATTAGTTAGTGGTTGTTAGTGGTTATGAGGAGCCTATATATAGGCTTGCTCTACTTGTAGTTACACACTTTCTCATTCTATCAATTTCATTCAGTTTCATTTGCTCTCTTTTCTCTCCTAGTACCATGGATTTCAACAGTGCGTGTTTGCTCGAAGTGCGACACCCGCCCTTTGAGTGTTGTTTACCGCGTTTGTGAAGCTTCTGCTGAGAAGGGGGCATGCCGATGTTGGGCCTTATATTTGAGGGGGAAAGATTGTTGTGTTCCAAGTATGAATGTAATAGTCTGACATTAATGAAATTTGGATGAAGTGAAGAGTATATATTTGGGAAGACCTATAAACACATCGTCTTAAGGTTTTGGGTCAAGATGTGGTTTCTAACCCACTTTGTATTCTACTTAGCTCGTTTGTTTAAATTGCTCTGATTTTGAGCTTCCCTTCACCGCTTTAAGCCTAACAATAATTTTCCTGCTCACTAAACATAACAACTTGCACCTCCTCAACTTGTCCCCCATCATAAAATCACAGCAATGAGATAGAAAACACAACTTGCGTTGCACCTGATGTAAGCAGTGCTATTGATATTCTCAACGTAACATTTATATTTCAGTGCTCTCTTTCACCCAAGACATGGATTTGTGATTTCAAAGACACTTCAACATATTGAATTTTCTATATAACTAAGTAATTAGAACCTGAACCTACTCTTCCAACAGACGTGATAAAATAAATTTCTACTCCTCTCTGAAGTGCCCACAATTTGAAACTCAAGAAAACAAGTAACCCCTTGCCTGATGGAAACTTGACCCCATGGTCAGTCACCGCTTGTCTGACCTCATGATCCATGCGATGAGAATGACAATTGTTTGGGATTTAAATTTGGTCTTGGCAGAACAAAAAACATCAGTCCCCAAACGACCTTGGGATTTGGTGGATCTAGTGGCTCTAGCGGTTGTGGATTATCCTTCATTCTTGAACTCTGTAGCATCACAACAAGTACAAGCTTCTCTCCCATTTCCTTCTCTTCCCTGCCCAAAAATTGTTGTGGTATTCTATATACATTAATTAAGTCAATAATGTATTTAAAGGCAAAGTAACAATTAATATTAAACATGGAGAACATACTATATTATTGTGTAGTTGTTAAATAAAATGAAATAATATGATTCATTTATTCATCAATCGGTTAATACATTATTTTAAAAATTAGTTGAAATTTCTGGTTCTCTTGACTTTTTTTTTTGTTTTTATGTAAAAACAAAATCACCACCATGCAAGTACAACTTGTCTAATATAGAGAATCCCACAAATCTATAATTAGGGGTGTGACTATTTCAATGCTCGAAGCTGTAAAATTCTAAACGTTTGAATTTTTAGCATTTTTTTGTCGTACACACATGGCAGTTAGCAAAAATTGTTATACATAAAGCTTCTAGCTCCATCTATTTTTGGGGGGGCCTAAGGCCTAACATTTATTTGTTTGGTGTTGAGGCAAAGTGGGAGAGAATCTTAGTTTGACTTAAATAAGTCAAAGATAGAAGATCTGAATTCCAAAACTAAACTTCGTTTGGAAGTATTGTCCTCGAGCCCTCCAAAGAGAAACACGGTTCCCACCATCACTTTCTTTGTCTCCTGATTGATTGATAACATTAACAGTAAAATGCATTTGTTTTGTAACGTAATTTAACTTATTATCAATTTTTTATTTAATAGTTTAACTTTTATGGATTAACATTCTAAAACTTTTCTACGTAATCATCCAATAAAATTCTCCTATACTCATGACTTTGTAAGATAAAAAATATAATACACAAATACTTCATTTTTCTCACGTATGTGTATCGTATGCATATTGTATGTGTTTTAGCATTAACTACTATTGTCGTATGTATGTAGGATAAATTATGTTCGGTCTTCTCCAAATTTTTTTTATCATAATTAAAATTATTATAAATATTCAATATTATTTATATAAATATAACTTTTTATTTAATATTTATTGACATATTCGTATTTTATATTTTTTTTATAAAATTATCATGTTTATGTATCATACGATATTGTATTCAGTACTCATATTCATATATTATTTGTAGGGTACGATATCATATTCAGTACTCATATTCGCATGGCATAAAATTATTTAATTATGTTTGTCAAATAATTTAAGTTTTTTAAAGAGATGATTTTTGAGTAAATATCATAGCATCTATGATTAGTAGGTCTAGAATTCCATCATTGGGGATCGCCATTTCTAAACCAGATTAATGATATATCCTATTTAAAATTCTCCTAAACAGACAACATGCATAAGTTAAAAGGTTAGAAAACGCTGCCGTTTAACGCTTCTAAGCCAAAATCACTTGTTATATATTTTTATAAACCACTAGCTGTTAATCATTGAACTCCTTTTGAAGAAATAATAGTTTATTCAAGGGAAGTTTGGCTGTGTCTCTTAAAGGAGGTAGTTCTTACTGATGCATCAGAACTTCATTTCATAGTTAATTGACTATATTAATTGGTGTCCAAATAACTTTAAAAATCAGTGATTTACACACAAATTATGAATACATACACAAAAGGTTCTTCTTAGCTTCCAACAGTGCCTATGATTTTTGGTGTTATTTGTGGTCACAACTTTTAGGAAAAATTTCCCAAATAAAATAACAAAAATGTCTTATTTATCATATGAATCAATTTAAAAGAGGTTCTTAAAATAAATCATTTTTCTTAGAGGTTTTACTTTTTTTTAAACTAGGAGTTAATTCAAATCAACTCTTATAATAAAAATTTTAATTTTTTTTAAAAAATAGAAGTCGATTCAAATAGACTCAGGAGAAAAAACCAAAAAAACATAGTTTTTCTAACTATGTACCATGTTTCAGGAGTAAAGTGAGGTTTCATTGTATGATATGCGTGTTTATGTTTGTTTATAGATGTGTTTTGTTTTTATTTGTTAATTGTGACGTCAATTTTGTTTAGTTGTTGTTAGTAACTTTATTATTTAGAAGAAAACTAAGGTTTCGTTAATGTATGATATGCGTGTTTATGACTATGTATGGATGCGTTTTGTTATTACTTGTTATGTCGTTTTTTATTTAATTGTTGTTACAAACTTTATTCTTTATTCACCCATAAACAAATTATTCATAAAGAAATAACAAATTCAACAAAATGATTTACATAATAAAGTAACATACTTTATAAAGTAACATACACAAGTTAAGTTACATACATAAAGTTACACAAATAATTACATAAAGTTACATACAGTATATACAAAACCAAAATAACCCTAAATTATCTATCAAGGCATCAAGGTGTCAACCTCTTACGACATGATATTTTCCACCCACGTGGCATGTCGGCATGAGCCTTGGACGACTCGAGTAACATGAATGCTGCTATTGATCTCCTCCCTGGGCCCCGTCTTCACCCTGTGATCCCAATGGAGACGGTGGAAGAGACGATGCATGCTCCAAGGCTTTAAGAAGATCCTGCTCGTTAGCAGTCATGTCAAGGGGGGACACTTGGCCCAACACCAGCACTCAATGTAGGGGATGATAGCAACAAAAACCGTCAAAATTGCTCACCATCTGCGTCGGTCCCCAAGAACCTGTCCTCCATTGTGGTGCAACTAGTGTGTGTGGCTGAGGTTGATAGACATCACCGTCGCCCATTGGAGTCTACTACTCTGGTGAGAAAACTCTGCCTAAAGACAGATTAGTGTCAACTTGACCCAAAGCATAGAGAGTCGACACAACGATAAATTTGGGATATGGCTCCTGGTGCTGCCAAAACCCCACTGACATCTCCCTTCCTGAATAGTGACTGCTAGAAGCATATGGTTGCTGTTGGGGGGCGCAGGCTTAATCGAATCGTCATCCATGTCGACACCTGCATATGGCTACTGTTGGTACTGGGGGGCTCAGGCTCGTCATCCATCGAAATATCAAAGTACTCGATACCAAACTCGATATCAAAGTCACCGGGGTCTTTGTACTGTCGCTGGGACGCACATGTCCCTCCCCTCCTCCTAACTAGTAGTGTATGTCGGTTAGGAGCAGGAGTTAGGACTGCAAATAGAGGTGGCGCTAAGGGAGCCTTGTCAGGAACATGTGTTGGCAACTCCCTCAGTGCTGGCTCAATATCATCGGCAACAAACTATAGAAACCTCTGTGATGATGCCCGTACCATAGAAAGTACTGAAGGGAGGGCTTGGATTCTGTAAAAAAGGAGTATGGCACTACCCTATCTGCACACGTATCCCAAGCCTTGTGCCATCTAGCATGAAATACATTCCAATCAGTCCACTCAACCCCCTTGGTGTCCTTCGAGTACAAGCGGTTGATGTCGATCGGCATCCGAGGTATCCACTAGGCACCATCGAACTATTGGACTGCATGGTTCGCATGGTGTCACTCAATGATGGCAAAGTCGATAAGGGTGTTATTTGATACCCATATCACGTGATCATCGTATACCCACTCAGGTATCGTCGCATTCACGAAGTCCTCATTATATGGCGTCCAAATAAATAGCAAAATTAAAACAAAACATATTTTAGTCTCAACCATTGAATGAACATATCATAAATGAACTGATAATTGAAAACACTGAAAGGTAATTTGTTTGGCTTACCCCTTATACGCCAAGCTGGTCAAGTTGGCCACGATAAGAAACCAGTTGATCCTCTTTCGTTGGCTTAGTGGTTATCTTAACATGACGCCATCTGTACAATAAAAATACAATTTCATGTTAGAAAATTATAATTCAAAAACATTAATATTCATCAGCTAAAAAAATAAACTAAAACATTTATCATGCGTACCCTGCAGCCAACGGGAACGTAGTAAGTCTAGCAGGAAAGGTTAGGTGGGGCATTCTCATCCATGCCCAATAGATAAGCAGCGCAGCACAACCACCAGACTCAGTCATAGTGAATTTGGTAGTGCGACACAAATCTCAATACAAAGTTTCCAGGACTGCTAACCCCCAGTTGTATGTCCTTGTCAGGTCAAGTCCTCAAGTAGGGGGAGAAATTTTAGGTGCGTCTAGTTTCTCAATTTGTCACACAATAGGAATCCACTGATCATGAACAGAATATACCCTCGAGTGCACCGCAGAACTGTCAACTCGTTTTCCTGCACTTAACAGTATAATCAATGGTACACATTTTGGACCCACCTCAGGTAGACACTTCCCCCTTTCTAGAATGTTGTGGGGGACTTTCTCCGAGAAGCTCATCACACAGTGCCTACTGGCTCTTGCTGTCAAAGTGATTGGCTCAATCTCTTGTCCATCCAGTAATAACTCAACCTTCAACGGGAAGGTCGAGTACCACTGCAATGTCCTGCATTGAGACCGTTCACTTTCCATATGGTAGATGGAAAGTGTGGGTCTTAGGACGCCACATCTCTACCAAGGCACTGACCAATGCCTTGTCGTACTGGAATGCTGGTATGATGCGCGCAACATCCCAAAATCTGGCGGCTAACAGTCCCTGTTCCATCAATAAATACGACTCATGAAAACTTCCATATTGTCGAGTCTCCAACACACGAGCCTACAAAAATACATAAAGAAGGGTATTCAGACTAATTACACAAAAGTGACTCGAAATAATTCACAAAAAGTGACTCAAAATAATTCATAAAACATGTTGTATTCAAGTTCCCAAAAACTCTATAGATCAACAATGATAGTTTCTTTTATAATGAAATCCATAAATTATTCGACAACCATAGCATTCAAGGTCCTAAAAACTCTATAGATCTAACATTGAAACTCAATAAAATATTATATCTTAGCAATGTACCCAAAAACTTTACATATAACTTATCAATCTACAATAACTATATAGAGCTAACTAACATTCAAGTTCAATAAAATACTCATTTGAACTAACATTCAAGTTCAATAACAACATTTGTCTATTTATCTAACTAACATATTGCTAACATTCATAGATTTAACTATTTATCAAGTTAAAGTTCAACAAATCTAACTAACTTTGAATCGACTCCTAATTTTAAAAAAAATCAAAACAGGAGGCGGTTTGAATCAACTCTTTATAGAGAAAATAATTTATTTTATAAACAATTTTTAAATTGGTTCATTTGAGGAATGAGGTATTTTTGTTATTTTATTTGAGAAATTTATTTGAAAAGTTCATTTCGGTAATGTTAAATGAGAAAGTAAAAAAGTTAAAGTTGTATTCTAGAAAACAAGAATGAAACCATCAAGTCATTGCACATTTAATTTTTTATTTTTTATTTGATCACTGATATTTAGTTGACTTTTGATTCACTAATTACAATTGTATTCGAGAAACTAAATGACTCTTTTAATAAAAGTGACATCTCCCAACATTAATCTATTGCTAAGGCTCAAATTCGAGACTTAGTTAAAGGGTTGAAGCTCTCTGGCAGTGTAACCATTTAAGTCTTGATAAGCCATTGCACGTTGAACCCATCTTTATTAAAATAATATTTGTTTTTCGTTGCAGAAATAGCCACCCATAACGATATTGATTTCGAAAAGGCTAGTTGCTGCTGTTGGTTAAGATTCTTTGGTATAGAAATCACGCAAAAGGCAAAACCATGATAGTTGCTGTCATCTCCTTTTAAGGAGGAAATGTTTTTTGTTTCTCCACGTTACTTGATAGTCTTACAAACTTATGGGAGCAATTTAAATATTTGACTTTAATTTTATAAATTTTACTTAAATAGACGTTTAAACATTTAAACAGATAATATGTTGTACGTACATGTATGTGCAGTTTTTGAGTAGTAAAATATTCATTTTTATGTGTATTGTAATTTTTATTTTAATATTTAAATATGTAAAAATTAGAGGATAAATATTATTTTTTTACATAAAATTAAAATGGTTTCTCAAATACCCCCATGGGATAAATATCTCATACTATTTAATTTTTTAATTTTTTATAATTTTTATAACTAAATTATCAAATTTTATTATGATTTTATGATCGAATATGACATATTAATTGATTATATGATCTAATGTGATAAATTAATATTTTTTAATATAATATTTACAGATAGGTGCATCGTAAGCTCAAGTGGTCCGCAAATCTTTAAATCTCCTATAATTAGCTCTTTCAATGATTTGATTAATGAAAAATTTATTACAATCATATAAAACATGAAAAGATAATAAAATTTGATAAATTTAATTATAAAAATTATAAAAAATAAATAAATTAAATAACATGAGATATTTATTCAATAGAATATTTAAACAATTACCTAAATTTCATTATTTATATATATTTGTCTCCACCATTAAAATATGCTAGTCTCGCATGAGTGTTAAGATATAAACTTATATAATTACCACTATCAATCATTTAAATATTTAGAAGAGATAATATTTCACACGTGATGATATATATTTTTAGCTTATATAGATAACAATGGACAAAGCCGAGGAGGATTTGGTAGGGATAACGAAAGATTATTACAAGCTTAATTTTAAGTTTGACTTGAAAAATGCTTCTACACAAAAAACAAAGAAGGTGAGGAATCTCTTAATAAGTCAGTCTTTAACCCAATGTTTTCATTATAATAACAGTTGGTTGTTACTTTTCTTGAGCTTTTCTGGTTTTTTATTTCAGTGACGCTATTTAGCAGGACAAAATTCTAGTCAAATATGCACGACAATGTAGACCAACAAAAAAAAATAAGGAAAATGATGTACAGTTCGACAGGTTTTTTGGACGATTTTCCATGCGACAAAAGCAAACAGTTGATTTCATTTTCTTTTGTTTTACATTTTTTAATTGATTGCATGACCACAAGTTAATTTTGAATTCAAGCAGTTCGAGTAATAATTTGTCGAATTGAATAGCATCACTAGTGTAAAAGTAAAGTATATGCCTCATAAATCATAGTAGAGAGAGCGTAAAAGTTCAAATCTCCTTATTATTGCTATTATTGGGCAATTCGAACATGATAGTTGTCGAACAACAAATGATTTTCCTTTCTCTTTAGCATGATGAAACCTCTCCTAATGAGAAAAAGACAATTTTAATTTAATGGTTTACTCTCTCTCTCTCTCTCTCTCTCTCTCTCTCNTCTCTCTCTCTCTCTGGTTGCAAAGTGATAAAATTTTTTAATAGAGGTCATGAATGATCAAATCCTTGACTTTTTGTCTTAATCATAACAACTATAGTATTATCTCAAGAATCATATCTTCCAGAAGCTTAAACTGATAGGAGAAGACAATTTTAATGATTTTATATTATATTTATTTACACAAAACATGTTTTCAAACTCTTTGAACACTTACTAAAATACTTATAAGTCACCCATTAAAAAGACTCTCACATCAGTAACATGAATTGAACTCACGGTTTTGTCTTCCTAATGCACACTACGAGATAAGGACGTAAGAGGAATCCAAATTCTCAAGTTGCCACATGAAAGAATCCAAATTGATCCATTTAATAAGTGCTTATAAGACTGGTAGTGTAAAGAATTAATGAAAGAAAGAAGTAGATACACTTTGTCTCACCAAAGTCTAACTTTGGTCCTATGCACATCAATCAACAAGCTCAAGAACCAAGTGACCAAAAGCCTCCATAGTATGTTTCTGTTAACAGTTTCAGTTAGTTAAATTTGTTAAATTATGTTAAGTTAGTTAACAGATGGTGTGCACCACAAGTAATCAATTTTGGTTACTTGTACTATACCACAAGTAGCTAGTATATAAGCTTAGCCATTGTGTAATTAGACTTAAGTTTTAGACTCTAATGATTCACTCATCAATCGACTCATCTGAAATCAAACACAGAACTTTCAGCATTTAGTTCTTCATTTCTGTTCTTCAGTTCTTTAATTTTGTTCTTCATTTTCTGCACTCTTATTCATCCATGGCTTCTACAACCTACCGCATGCCATTTTATGATGGTATCAAAGCTCTATTTTGAGAGAGCTCTGTTGTGCAAACGTGATCAATTGAGGAGTCAAGATTGATCATAACTCCGATAATCAATTCTTCCACAACAATCTTGTTCTTTAGATAAGCCGTCAGTGTTCATCTTTCTGCTTCGTCTTTCCCACAAAAACTTTAGGAATCGAAGAGCAGCAGATGTGTTCTTTGATTTTCTTTGAAGATTCACATTGAGGAAGAGTTCTTACACCAAGAAATCTTGAGGTTCTCATTGAAAGAATCTTATGAGGTTTCAATTGGTGTAATTGCAGTTTTTGTTTTCTATCATCAAATTTGAAGAATGAAAGGTCATAATGAAAATTCAGCTCAACCCAATCACCATTCACAACATGATTTGAATCATCAGAGTCATGTCAATTCATATCAAAATGCACATTCAAGTGCCAATTCACATCATAATGCACTTTCAGGCAGGTTCATACAAGGTATGAATCAAAATCAAAATTTTCTTTCTGATCCAATGAATCCTTATTTCTCGCATCTTGGAGAAAATCCTGCATCATCTTTAGTCTCTATAATCTTGACACCATATAATTATCATACTTAGTCAAGGGGTATGAAATTGGCTTTGAAATCAAAGAATAAATTGCAGTTTATTGATGGACCAATCATGAAGCCAACACAAGATAATCCAATGTATGATGCATGAGATAAATTTAATACGTACATATTGTCATGGATTAATGCTTCTATTACCCCTAAGATTCAAAGTAGTGTTTTTTTTGGATTGAAGAAGCTTATGTGTTATGGCAAGATCTCAAACAAAGATATTATCAAGGGGGTGAGTTTAGAACTGTTGTTTTGCAAGAGGAACTCTTTTCGGTTAAGCAAGGTGACATGAATATCACATCTTATTTTACAAGATTGAAATCTATTTGGGAAGAAATAGATAATTTCAGGCCAATACTGGGTTGCCAATGTAGTAGTACTTGTGAATGTGGATTAGGTGTTGTTAGGGAATACAAGAAAAATGATTAATTTATCAGATTTCTTAGGGGGATTAATGAGAAGTATGGTCATGTTGGGTCTCAAGTTATGATGATGAAGCTCATGCCAAACCTCAATAATAATTTATCTATGCTTACTCAACAAGAAAGACAGATGATAGGTGAAAATTTAGCGTCAATGACTTTTTTTAATGCAGTTGCATAGAAGAATTATTTTGAAAATATGAATGATAGAAGTGGGCTTGGAAGAGGTAGGGGTGGAAGAGGTGATGGTAGAGGAGGTAGAGGAAGGAATTCTGAAGGTGGCATTGAAAGAGGAAGACCTTATTGTGTCTTTTGCAAGAAGTATGGCCACAATATTTACTAATGTTGGGAGAAGCATGGTTATCCACCTCATATCAAGCACCCACCACATAGCAAATGGCATAACAACATTGTGAATCATTGTGCAACAGAAGTTCCTACTGAGAAAATGTTAAGTATCATATTTTTAGTATTTTCATAGGTCAAAATAATACCTATTTGCTTTATTTACTATAAGTTTTCCAACCAATTCCCCCATGTTTATAAGATTTTTTGCATAAATTGAAAGATGGATACAAATAGTATAAAAGGATGAATTTGAAAGAGAAAAATCTCACAAAACTAAGAAGCAAAGAACAAAGGAAAGGAGAAGCAACAAAGCACTGAAGAGCCAGACGAGCATCAGACCGCTCAGCGGTCCCCTGAGCCGCTCAGCGGTCCATTACTTCAAAGTGAAGCTATTTGAGGCTGAAGCAACCTCTGCAAGCCACCCTGCAGCCCTACAGCCGCATTAACACCGCTCAACGCTCTGCTAGCTGCTCAGCGGCTCTGATAGGATAATGTTAGAGCCACCTTTCAGAAAGGATAGAACTTCATGGTGAAGAAAACTGCGCCGCTCAGCGGTGCCCTGCAGCCGCTCAGTAACCCTTGAGGATTTTCCCTATAAATAGGGCCCTGCATTCAGTATTATTCATCCATTCTCCCATTGCCATTCTCACTTTTAGAATCTGAAATTTAGCGTAATTTAGCAACAAAGAGGAGGTTAGAGAAGGAGCCAAGAGTAGTCAAGGAAGCATGGCGGTCCTTGTCATGACGGCGTGATAACGTGTCATGGTGAGTGTCTATCACCTTGCCTCTGTGATTTCCTCTTGTAAGATGGGTTTATACTCCTCTTGTTGGGATTTTTTATAAATGTTATAGCATGATTGTATCCATATGAATTTTGCATGAATGAATTTATCAATTTCTCTTATTCACATGAATTGGTTTTGCGCTTAAAGCTTGCTCTAGTCTAGCTATCTAAATGTTGTTTTGTAACTTGATACTTGTGAGTGAAAACTACTTTATTAAGTTGGAATCAAATTAATGTTTAATTTAGCTAACTTAAGCTTGAATCTAAACCGGGTTGTTGCGAGTGAAAACTGCATCTTAAAGGTTGTAACTAAATCAACTCATCTAATAAACCTAATTGCTAGAGATAGAATTAGGGTTATTAGTCATTTTAACATCTGAAATAATGTTGGTTTACTGTATTAGTTTGTGCAAGAAATTGACAGAATAATAAAGGGAACCAAGTAATCTTTTCATGCTTGAAAGAGATGATTGAGATAAGAACTGGTGGCGAGAAATCAAAGGAATGATAATTATATGCATTGAGTACATGAATACAAGAAACTGTAATATGAGTCAATGCCCAACAAGCTTCCTGATCTACTTCTAATTTGTTGCCCAATTATCTTTTATAGTGTTTATTTACAATCAAAATTAATTTACAAATCATCCACTCCATTGCTTAATTAACAAACTCAAGAATGACTTTATTCAACTCCATGTGGATACGACTATACCTGACTATACTGCAATTGAATCCCTTGAGGATTTGAAAGCTGTAAAGTAGAATATATAAAACGACGAGAGTGTAAATAAGCTTTCAAAAGAAAACACATGAAGATTGTTCTAATGGCAAGGACAAAGAAAAAGATCAAGAGGAATTCTATAGTGGCTTTACAAAGGATTGGCAGAAGAAAATTCTGGCTATGCAACAACAAAATGAATCATAACAGCATAATTCTCACATGATTAAAAAATTAGTCCATTTAAACGCTAACATTCCTGCATCAAGTATAGGTTCAATAGTTTTGGGCTATATTATAAGTTTTAAAGTCTTAGAAGCACAAGGTTGGGTTTTGGATACAAGAGCAACATATCACGTTTGCCTTTCTATGTCAAAATTCAATTCTTACAAGCAAATCCCTCCTATTTATGTTAAGCTATCTGATGGCAATAGTGTTGTGGCAGAATATGCAGGGACAATTCTGTTTTCAAATAATTTTTTCTTCACTCATGTACTTAATATCCCACAGTTTTCCGTCAACTTGATTTCTATCTCAAAATTGACTAGAGATCTTCATTGTTCTTTGACATTTTATCCTAAAAAGTGTTTCATATAGGACAAGAATACCTTGAAGATGATTGGTATTGCTAACCACCATGGAGGATTGTATACAATGAAGTTAAAAGGATCTAGAGAGGCTGACTGTTGTAGTTGTGCAACCTGTTGTCATTTGTGCAGCTCAAACAAAAGGGGTTCAGTTCACAGCTATGGCACAATAGATTAGGTCACATACCATCTGGTAAGATGCATATTTTGCATAGAGATTTTTCTTTTATTAATTGTAAGAACATGAACTCACATTGTGATTTGTCCTGGCCAGCTTGTGTGGGGGGGGGTTCTCACCAAAGTCTAACTTTGGTCCTATGCACGCCAATCAACAAGCTCAAGAAGCAAGTGATCAAAAGCCTCCATAGTCAGTTTTTGTTAACAGTTTCAGTTAGTCAAATTTGTTAAATTCTGTTGAGTTAGTTCAGAGTTGGCTTTCACCATAAGTAGTCAGTTTTGGTGACTTAAGCTTAGTCATTGTGTAATTAGACTTGAGTTTTAGACTTTAATGATTCACTCATCAATCAACTCATCTGAAATCAAACACAAAACTCTCAACATTCAGTTCTTCATTTATTTTATTCAATTCTTTATTTTTGTTCTTCATTTTCTGCGCTCTTATTCATCCATGACTTCTACAACCTACCACACGGCATTTTATTGACTTCGATCAGTAAGTAGGTAAGTAAGTTGTAGATTCACTCGTTTTCTTTTCATTATTTAAATATATTTTCCACCCATTAAATGATTATTTTTTTTAGGTTTAATATATCACCATGCATGTTGCTCTCTTTTACATTGAAAAACTTTCTTCCATATAAATTTTGAAGTAATTGAAATTTTCTTTATTGTCCTCTCCACGTTCATCAAGCGGACCAGGCCTAATTCAATACTAGTCTTCTTTCAAAACAAGAGTAAAATATATATTGTATCGCAGGTAGGTACCCAAAAACAAAATTAGTGTTTTGAATTTGAGAAATTATATGCAGTTTAACTTTTATAACTTTGTTTAGAAGATGGGGTAATTTACACTCGTTCACGCAAGAACTCCTTTTTAACTTAACATGTATTACTTTTAAAAATGTGGTCAGCATTGTCCGCTCTTTATGCCCAATGGGCTTTGGCATGAGGAGATTTGTCATATATAAAAATACTATTCAATTGTCTTTATCTAATCACTTAAACTTTTGGGAGTGATATTTTTTTATAGTGTATAAGCATATCTTGCTATAGTTAATGGGTCACTCGCAGATGTCTAGATCCGCAAACTTCACACTCCAGTTCCAATCCTAAGAATGAGGAGTGTATTAGAGTTTCATATTATTTATAAATAAAACTTAAATAACATTTATAAGCGCGATGAATCTCTCGTCACTTGAACTAACTTTTGGAGTTCAGTTAAACTCGTTGAATTCTTAATAATAATGATAATAAAATAATCAGTAATATAAAAAAATCATGTAAATTAATTTCTAATGTTTTCAAATACAGAATTATTTCTCTTTCTAATCTTTTTGTGATTCTAAATCCAACCTAGGGTGGTCATTTTGTTCTACCTGAGTTAGAAAGCATGACTATAGTAGCATACTTGTTCATGTATGGGGAAAAAACACCATTCAAGATTGTGAATTTGTCCTTCTATATCATGAGAATATCATCATCTTATATAATTATCAGAATGTTCCCCAATATTTTTTTATGAACAACCAACCACCCTTTGCCTTAGTGGCTGCATTAACTTAAAAGCACCATAGCTATTTGTTTAAGGGGCTACTGATTCAGAACACACTATATATTACTTCACTTGTACTGTATCACATGCTAGAGTTGACCCTAGAAATTCCTTCATATGCAAACTTCACAAATAAAAATTCCATCTCCCGTCCCAACTTCACTAATAAAATAAAATTAGAAAGTGCGCAGAACTTTTCACACCTCAACACTTCATAGATGAGTGTATGGAAGAAGAAAAGAAAAAAAAAATGTGCCAACAAAAAAAAAAGATGAGTATGCACTAAAGACAAATTTTTATGCAATCACAACATATTAGATTGACATGCTCTTAATTACACAAGAATAACACTAAAATGAAGATTATAATTTCATTCTAGGTATGAATACAAGCATATCCAACACCACACGACGTGTACCGAATACACAGGAAATGGGAGCAATTTTTTCATTCAAGAGACCACGTCATGTCCAAAAACGCTCTCTCTCATGAAAGGGTCATGAACTACATAACTACTGCTAGGGGATTCAAAATTGAGCCACTGAGTAGCAAGATCATTCGGGAGGAAGCTTGGTTTCTGATCCGGGTCGAATCGTTGTGGGTCGGGCATGATCACCGGATCTTGCTGCATCTGGATGCAGAGTATCTCTGCCTGAGCAACCGCAAGCTGCATTTGGAGCTCCGAAACCTGGTTTTGGAGGTAGGATATGGCTCCGACGCAACCGTAAACCGGGTCCCTCACCCTTGCATTTGCCTCATACACAAGACTGCTCACTGCATCTGCTCTCTGGTGAACCGGAAGTTCCTGCAAAAAATCATTGTGCAAGAAAGAACCATTTAGAAAAAATCCTAATAACAACTCAAAATGACAAAGTCCCTGGTTGACCAATCGAAAAAGTTGTTTTTTTTTTTTTTTTTTTCATTTTGTCCTGACATTAGTTCTCTAAATACTTGAAACAGCCTCTTTTAAGGTAAACTTGCGTACATCTACTGCCCTTTTAGAATCTGAATCCTATCAGACAAAAGTCCCGTGCTAATGCACTAAGCAACCTGAGAAATACTTAGGAGTAAGTCATGGCCCAATGGTAAGATAGTTACTTTATCACAAGTTCAAATCTTGAAAAGAGTCGGTCTCTTTTGATACAACCTTTTTCTAAATCCTAGAAGTCGAAGTCTCGTGCATTACCCCCATATGAGAAATAGTATTACTAGAACTTTGCTACATGTTTGGTTTGGCATTGAGAAAGCAAGACCTAGTTTGAAAATGAACCCATTGCAACATGTTTGGCAAAATCACCTAGGGGTTATGTTTCAACTTGATTTCTAGTCTCAAAGCATGGTTTGGCCAGAAGTGGAAAAAACAAAAAGTAGAATAAAATCTTTCGTCCGACCAAACCATAGTTTGCAAACTAAACGCCAAACACTACCATATAAGGTTGTTTCTTTATACCCTTTCATCACCAAAAAACAGAGCAAACAGAGCAAGAGGTATATCTGTATACCTGTAACATTTTGCTAACGTTGCTAGCACCAAAAACCTTGTGGACCATGGCAAACTTATGAGGTTCATCAGCAGGGAAATAAGGAGCAAAGGTGCAATCTGTGGCGCACCGGCGCCTCAGGAGCTTGCATGAAGCACACGGGGAATTCCCACCCATTTGAGAAATTTTTGAAGGCAGAGAGAAATTGAAATTGAAATTGAAATTGGAAGAAAAGGAAAACTCCTGTTTGGAGAGGTTTAAATGGAAAACCAGGAAATCAAAGAGCGAATTTATGGAACAAACAAAGCCAAAGGACCAGAACAATGCACATGATGAGAATAGGAGTGTATACCGTGTATTTATAATGACCAAAAGTTTTTTCTTTATTATTATAAAAGGAAAATGCGTGAGGATAGCCGCTACATAGTTTCACACTTTATTCAACTAATAAAGATATATTTTTAGAGGAATAGTATATACATTTGTGAACAATAAGGAACAACTTTCTCACATAAACATGAGTTTCACCATGTTCACATTTTCTCTCTTTATTATGGGATCCATACTTTTGCGAGATAGTTGTTCCTTGTTATCTATAAATGTGTTGTACACATAATCTTATACATATTTTATTATAACTTTAATTTATATGCATTGCCAATTTTTTTTTTTAAAAAAAGTTACATAGTCATCGTTTGAGTAGTTTAACTCAAGTTTAAAAGTTAGTGTAAGGAAGATGGTTGTCTGAGAATAATGGAAGCTATTTAAGTCTTATTTCTAAGTAAAATGGAGCTCTAATACACCTTCTCACTAGCATCCTCTCTAAGCAATGCTAAACTCTAATGCATCCCCTCACGCTCAAGAATAGACATTTGGAGTGTAAAGTTTGCATAATGATATTTGTGGATAGTCTAACAATTGTTTTAGGATAGATTCTAATCATATTAAATAATTGAGTGACCTAATTCAACTTCACGAGTTAGCTCAAGGGGAAAGGTTGCCTTAAACTTATAAAAACTATGTAGGTCATAGACAATGTATAATCTTTTTTACATTAAGACAGACAATGCATAGCAATTAAATTCTAATTATTCATATAATAATTACAACAACTCTTGTTGCTATGTTAGCAAAAATAGTTAAGTCTCATATTTATTACTTCAAAAGTTTTACATACAAAAACACATAATTAGATGAAAATGTAAGATTTTTACATTGTCGTTCAATCATTTGCTATCACATAAGCAAAAATGGTTAAGTCCAACCCCATTACTTTAAAAATCTCTAATATAATAACACAATTAGATGACAACCATCAATCCATAAAAATTAATCTCTTAAAATAAATCACTAAAACATGTTTAATGAGAGAATATAACAAAATAAAAAAAAAATAACAGTACAAGATAATTGAAAAAAAACTGACATGATTATGAAATTTGAAGTGCAGAATGATCAAATTATGGTACATTTTTAAGTTTTTACAAAAGCGTGAAACTTTTTAGAAATTAGAAAAAGTATTTCTAAATTCTAAATTATTATTATTATTATTATTATTATTATTATTATTATTATTATTATTATTATTTTATAATGAAATCAGGAATTTTTTTTTCCTATATTGCAACATTATTTTTATTTTTCTTAGAAATCAGGAATTTTTTTTTCTTGAATTGTAATTTTTTTTCAGACTTTTGTAATTAGTCCCAAAACCCCATAATTTTTCACTTTTCCACAAAGATTTCTATACAAATGTGAATGAGCCTAGTAATTGCTGTGATATTGTATTTGTATATTTATCAGGTTTCACTAATAAATGTTTTAAGGGAATTTGTTAAAAAGTTTAAGGTAGAAAAATTTGAGCGTTTCTAATACATTTAATGCATTGAAAACTTCAAAAACTTACAATTTTAATATATTGTTTCTATTTTAAACTTCTTAACAAATGCCCTTAGATCATATCAGACATAAATTCTTATATCTACTATAGTATAAATGGATTCATGCTCTACTTACCATATACTCTCTTAATCCATTTCTTGTTGTCATTTTTAATAATAATGTACAGTTTAAGAAATTATTTAATGACATTAAGATAGAGAAAATATAGAGTGCAAACAAAATTAACCTTGAATAGTTACTATTATAGTAACTAACTGTTATTAGAAGTATGAGAGATAACAATGATAAACTTGTGAAAAATACATTTAATGTTTTCTTAATCTAATCAAATAAAAAATAATTTTGGATAAATATTTGTTTATAAAATGATAACAAAAAGTGGATAGAAAGAGTATACTATTAATTATTCTTCGAAGAAGAAAAAAATAATATATTCATGAGAAGCATGAATTTATTTTCACCGCAGTAGCTACAAAAATTTCTGGATTTTTCTTGGAGATTCCGGTGACTTGATTGGTCATTTAGTTTCTCACAAGAATCAGTTAGAAATTCTGATCTGGAAAGTTAGTCAATTTTTTGGTAAGTTGACAGTAAAAATTTTGTATCACATTGACTAGTTGCTGAAATTGACTATGGTTCTTCCTATTTAGACAATTGCTGCAGAGAGCAGTTGAAGTGAGAATAGTCATAAGCTTATTTTGCTGCCGTTTAATTGTTTCACGTATAATTACCATATATTATTGTCTAAAAAGCATGAACATTTTATAAGATTGTTATTTTTTTATATCTGACACATTACAAATATTGATACACAAAGTTATTCATTTGACACACGTGTTATATGTATTTAAAAGTGTCAAAATATAAATTCATAATTAGTCATGCCTAAAGGTGTTTGAACTATATCAGAAAGTTTTTTGAGTCTTGTCTATCCCGTGTTCCAGTAAAAATTATTTTAAATACTAAATAATTTATAATAATATAGACCCTTAAAAATTAATAAATATTGACACATGAAAATATCTTCAATGTTTAATATATCTTGAACATGATTTGGAAAATATTAAAAATTATCAGTTTGATATTAATGAAAATATTAAGATATTATTATAAATATTTAATTTTATACTTATATATACCGTGCCTGTGTCTAATGAAAATTTGAAACTAGTACATCGACGTGTCACGTGTCTTGTTATGTCTCTGTCTCTGTGTCGGGGCTTATTATATTATTATTAGCATTGGAGATGAGTTTAAATAATCAATAATATTTTGTGTGCAAGTAAAAGTTCACCCAAATACATTTAACTTGCATTTCTTCTCTCTACGCACGTTCTTTTTTGTTCCTTTTTTTTGTTTTTTTCATTTTTTCTCTCTTCTTCGCTGTCCATTCATTTTCTCTGCCTCTTTTCTATTTGCAAATCTATTCTTATCTCTTTTTTGTCTACATGTAAACTCTAAACCTAGCATGCCCTTTTTTCTTTTTCCACCTCCAACCTTTAGTTCCTTCTTCTTTCTTTTCTGTTTCCTTCTTGTTCTTCATTTTCTATCTTCTTTGTTTCGTTTTCTTTTTCGTTTTCTTCTTCACAAGAAATTGTGGAGAGCATGGATAGGGATAAAATACGTGATATCTCTAATCTAAAGTGTTCTCTATGTTCTGTAATGTTTGTTTTTGTGTGGTGAAATGTTTATTTGTGCGTGTTGTAATGTCGGTTTTCATTTTTGTTTCTCCTTTCTTCTACTTTTGTTTTTTCTTCTTTTGATAATGAGTCAAAATGTTTGTTTATATGGTTCATAATGTTTGTTTCTGTGCGGCGCAATGTTTGTTTATAAGTATTGTAATGCTTGTTTCTGTGTGTTGTAGTGTTTATTTTTGGTGATATAACGTTTGTTTCTGAATTTTGTAATGTTTGTTTCTATGCGGTATAATGTTTGCTTCTAAGTTTTGTAAAGTTTGTTTCTATGTGGTGTAACATTTGTTTGTTTCTAAGTTTTGCAATATTTGTTTGAGTGATGTAAGATTTTTTTTTCTTTGTGATGTAATGTTTATTTTTTAAAGAGAGTGAGTGGGGAGTAAGAAAAAGAGTATGACAATTACCTTTTGCTATGTAATTGGATATGAGTCCCGTTTTGTTTTGTTTTGTTTGTTAATGTTTATTTCTCTATTTTATAATGTTTGTTTATGAGAAAGAGTGAGTGCACGTGTTTTAGAGTGTGAGTAAAGAGGAATGTGATAGTTACTTTTCGCTATTTAATCAGGTGGAAGTCCCATTTTATTTTTTTTATATATTTGATAATATTTGTGCCTCTGTTTTTTAGTGTTTGTTTTCATGTTTCTCTGTGTGCATGTCATACCAAGCTATACATTAGTTGTACGTTGGAAGTAGGGTCGGGTAATAATAGGCCGAACTAGGTAAGGCTCAGTTCTTCATAGGCCAGACTTGTATTATAGTTATTGTGGTTGAACCTAGTCTCTGACCTATAATAGGTTTTTTTTAGCCTAAGTCTGCCTTGTCTCAAGGTTTGGCTGGCTTGTAACTTGATTATAAGATCTGTCAGTCTAGAAAATTAAGAAAAAAGATAATGGAAGATTGAATGAAAAATTGTATTCCCAAAATAATATTCTAGCCAATGAAGACGAAACAACGAAAATAACCCATAATTTTTTCTTTGTATATTTAATCATTAACCAAAAATAGATTTGTACTTTTTATTTTGTAAAAAATGCTATAGTTAAGTTATAAATAATCAAATATTGAATAGTTATAGTGATAGATTATAATGTTTCTCCTAATCATAGCATGTGAAATATAAATAATTGATAAGTGATAGAGAAGAGAATTTTTACCTGGAATTGAAGGAGCAGTAGCCATTCTTCTCTGATGCCTGCAGATGAGAGAATGGAACCAAAAGAAACAAAGAGAGAGAGAGAGATAAGAGGAAGAGGTTCTATTCACCTATGCTCTGTGTCAGGTTTCTCAAGGTAGAAGTAAACATTTATTTATTCTTAATAGGGAGAATAAAAACTGACACAGGGTAGGCGAAGGGACTCTTCCATACATTAGGCAATGATGGACCTAGCCCACCTATCGTCAGCTAGTCCAAATACATGTATACATTATTCTGGTGATCAATTTAATCTGGACAAAACACTAATTTATGCATATCCATAAAATAATTATTATAATTATTCCCACATTCTCCCACTTGGACAACATAAATTAGATTACAAAATAAACATTAATCCAGATCAACTTACACTATGTGGCCACAATAAATACCAGAATAACACAACGTTCTTAACCACAAGGTCCAAAATGAAATGTGTAAGTATTTCATTACTGCAGAAAATCACACTCGAAGGAGCAATGATATCATACAGAAATAAAAAACCACTACACTTCAGTAACCTTTATGAACGTGGAAAATATTTGTCCCAATCATTCGCCCAAGATGGTATATTGATAACAAGGATATATTTTATTTAACAAGGATAAATTTCATCAAAAGTGAAAACAAAATTAATGAAATTTTCACATTTCTACGAAATTCTCAATGAAGCTCTTTCATGCAATATAATTCCATTGGGGAATATCAATATTATAGTGCATGTGCAAAGTCTTCTCACAAGCATTATTCTAATATAATTCTCAATATCACACAATAACAAAATTGAAATATTTATAGTGGGTAAACACTCAGCCAAAAAAGGAGCACACTACATTATTTAATAAATGATAATTAGTGAACAAAGCTCCTTAAAAACACAATGTGGCTGGTCAAACAAAGCATAGAGATATTGTCAAAATTAAATAATTCCTCCATGATAAATAATATTTTACCCAAAAAGAATAGCACTTTGACGACAACAGAATTTTACTATAAGCAGCGGAAGCATAAATAATTTCACAATTATTGTAAATAGTATTTTATTACAATTGTCAAAGTGTTATGTGTGTGTGTGTGTATATATATATATATCAATATCACAATAACCACTCTCAAAGTCAATATTTTCAAATTCTAAACATGTTTTAAAGCATTTAATTAATCTGAAATTAACCTCAAATTTAATAGTGATTTATGCAATTCACACAATAATTCAACATTCTCCCACTTGAATTGCATAAATCATAATATCAACATGTTAAAAAACACTATTTCAGATTAACATGAGAGTGTATAAAGTTGTCATGTTACACACATATATATATGTACACACATACATCACAACTCGTAAACCAACATTGCACTAAACCCAAAATTGCAATATCTCAAGAAACAAGAAATTTAATATACAATTTTATATTTGCAAATAAGAATCAAAATTATTCTAGTTCTTATAAATCATAAAATCTGATAATAGACAAATTACGAGATACAACAAAAAATTGCCATAAATTTCAACAAAATATTTTCCAACTCGAAATACAATAAGATATCTCATAATTTTATAACATTGTTAAATTTGAAAACTCAAAAACAAATAGTTCCAAAACACCAAAGTAAATAAAAGTTAACAAAATATTATTTTAGAACTTGGAACATGAGACAAACAAAATCACAAATTCTCAAATAATTTTTTTTTATTAATTACAAAAGTACATTTGATTATAATTGGTCTCGCGAAGGCAAGCACACAATTATAAAAAATGTATGTTAGCAAAGCTTAGCAAATGGCATATTACCATTCTTTTGAACGATAGCAAAGTTGGGTTATTTAAACTTTCCAGAAAAATTGTTCTCAAAACAAACTTTACACGAATTCCATGTTAATTAATCCAAGTAACCCAAAAACAAAAGGTACCCAAATTGATATTTATGTTGGGTTCATGCATAAGTAAATTTGATTTCCCAGTTCATATTAGACACTCAATTTCATAACACAGCCACAACATGAAGTTAAATTGGCTTTTATACCTATTGAAGGAATTTTGGGAATCAAACAATATAAACAATAATCTCAAATTTATATTCCCACAGAGAATGTTGAGCTTTCAACCTAACATTATATCCTTAAAGCTAATATCGAGAGGATACTGAAAACCTTAGGGATATAATTAATCATTCACCAAGAATTATATTAACAAAAACAAATCGAAAGGTAAGTTTATTATTAATATAAATCTTAATGCAACAATAGAATGATGTCCTAACATAATCCGACCCGCGAAGGCGAGTTCACAATTATGTAAGACATCCAACAGTCTTTTCCAAAAAATATTTTACCACAGTCCGTCTCGCGAGGGCGAGCTCTCAACCATGCAAAATATCCAACCATATTTATCAAGATATACCATATCATAATTTCTCAAAGAAATATTGCACAATATAATCAACAATAATAATTCTCAAGGTCAAGTGCAACAAGTACACATATATACACATATAATATTCAAATAATTGAATAAACACATTGCTTGAGATAAACACATATATTATGATAATCTCATGGCAAAGTATTACTGACATTAGATTCATGTATGCGTACATTCATACATAGTATAATGAACAGAATCCATATATTTTACAAAGAGAGTCCCATATTAATTCTGAATCCGTTCCACCAAAATGTTTAGGCCCAATCTGATTTCAAATAAAACTTTGTTTGAAAACGGGCCCATTTTGTATGAAAAAATAAATTTTCAACCAGCCAATTTAATCTAGAACAAAAACAACCCTTATAGCTAACCTTCACCAAATCAAGGCAAATAATAATAAATTGCCCAAAAATATAAATAAATAAACCTGCAACCCATATCATGGTTAGCCAATAAAAACTTTCACCAAAGGAAAGCCCAATTCAGGTTTTTAACAATAAAACCCAAAAAACAGCAACCACATCGCCCATTTCACCAAATCAATCAACCCCTTACATTCAGCAATTTGACTTGGTCAATGGCATCTATTTAGAAAATTAGAATCACAACCAGTGGGCAACAATTCAGAAGTACAAAACGGTAGGCATATATTCAATATATATATTATTTACTTATTTATTTTTGACCAAAAAAATCAAAAGAAACAGTAATCCCAACAAAAGAGGAAACGGCAACCCCATTAATTATGTCAATAATGGCCCGAATCACAGCACATATCCAGCGGCCCATATCATGTCATTAATGGCTCATACGGCCAACCTTAACAAAATCAAGGCAAACAATAATTGCCCAGAAAAATATCACAGCTATTTCATATCAATCACGTTTAGAACGGTTAGTTATTTTATATCAATCTTCATAGCACATATCACAGCTATTAATATCATGCCTAAACAATCAGAAATTTTCATGGCACATATCACAACACATATGGTGACAATAACCGACGGGGGTTGGTCCAAGTGATAAGCGGCTTGGTATCGCTTAAACAAGGTCCCGAGTTCGAGCCCTTGTGTACGCAGTTATCCCCGCTGGGAGACTCACCCGCCATAGCCAGGTGCGCGACCCGGGTCGACCAGGATTAGTCAAGGCTAAGCCTTGGATACCGGGCTGGCAACCCAAAAAAAAAACATATGATGACAATATTTAGCCCAAATCATGGCCATAATAGCCCATTTAATTCAAACAAAAACACCAGCCCCACGAAACATGGCATATATTGCATGTCGCAATAATTACAGCAAATAATCAGCAAATGCAAATCCTTTATAACAATAATAACAATATAAACATAATAACCACAAACATAATAACCATAAGTATAATAACCATATATAATCTCTGCAATATTGAGGATGTATAATATATATGGCACATCAAAAACAAGAATTTTCTTTAAGCATTTAGCATTTAGTTATTTATAAGTAATTAAAACATATTCTACACAAAATTAATAATTTTTTCTGATGCCCAAAAAATAATTAAAAATCACAAAAAATTTTATTTCACTGAAACAGGGCAGAACCATAAAAAGAACAAAAAATTTGGACCTTTATAGCACCCGCACACCGAGAGTGGGCGTGTTGCAGCGCGTGTTCTCAGCCACCTTCAACCTCCAGCCGGGTCGGGTTGGGTTTCGCGGACCTGCTGGGTCTGAAACGCGGGTCGCGCCATATCTCCCTCATCCGGACTCTGTTTTTAACGATTCCGGTAGCATTGGAATTGTATCGACGAATACTACAAGATTCTATAATTATTTTGACCAAAAAAGGCTTCTAAAATTCTGGGTTTTCAATTAAATAAAACGGTTTTGTTCATAGGATTATCACCAATATCTCATTCAATACTCAACCAAATTATACCATTCCAATTGGGTTCTTTTCAAAATTCCATTCACTACAAAAACCCTAAGGTTTGGTTTCACAATTCAAGCAATTAACTAATTCACAAATCCGAAAATTAAATTAGGGAAATTAGGGTTCATAGACATTTTAACCCAAATGAAATTAAACCTTCTCTATACACATATATACAGAAAATTATCAATGTTAATTTCACAGCCATAATCAGAATGAAACAAGGCTCTGATACCAATTGATAGATTATAATGTTTCTCCTAATCATAGAATGTGAAATATAAATAATTGATAAGTGATAGAAAAGAGAATTTTTACCTAGAATTGAAGGAGCAGTAGCCATTCTTNTAATTATTTTGACCAAAAAAGGCTTCTAAAATTCTGGGTTTTCAATTAAATAAAACGGTTTTGTTCATAGGATTATCACCAATATCTCATTCAATACTCAACCAAATTATACCATTCCAATTGGGTTCTTTTCAAAATTCCATTCACTACAAAAACCCTAAGGTTTGGTTTCACAATTCAAGCAATTAACTAATTCACAAATCCGAAAATTAAATTAGGGAAATTAGGGCTCATAGACATTTTAACCCAAATGAAATTAAACCTTCTCTATACACATATATGCAGAAAATTATCGATGTTAATTTCACAGCCATAATCAGAATGAAACAAGGCTCTGATACCAATTGATAGATTATAATGTTTCTCCTAATCATAGCATGTGAAATATAAATAATTGATAAGCAATAGAGAAGAGAATTTTTACCTGGAATTGAAGGAGCAGTAGTCATTCTTCTCTGATGCCTGCAGATGAGAGAATGGAACCAAAAGAAACAGAGAGAGAGAGAGATAAGAGGAAGAGGTTCTATTCACCTATGCTCTGTGTCAGGTTTCTCAAGGCAGGAGTAAACATTTATTTATTGTTAATAGGGAGAATAAAAACTGACACAGGGTAGGCGAATGGACTCTTCCATATATTAGGTAATGATGGACCTAGCCCACCTATCATCAGCTAGTCCAAACACATGTATACATTATTTTGGTGATCAATTTGATCTGGACAAAACACTAATTTATGCATGTGCATAAAATAATTATTATAATTATTCCAACGTATAGCAGCAAACTATTTAACACAGTGGTTGACAGTGCGTTTCCACATGGTAATGAGCACAAGTTTAAATATGCATTAAAAGTTTTTTAATTTTTCAAACTATAATTATAAATGAGTATTAACATATTGTCATGGCAGACTTAGTATGTTAAATATGTCTGACCTAGACAAGCCTAAAATAGGTCAGGTCATAGACCCTATCGGATAGCCTAAAAAAATTTGCTTAGAGTAGTTTGTTGATTCATTATATTTATTACTTGCTAGTTACCATAATTATCTTAACAACTTCTCTCTCTGTATAAATACGCGCGCGCGCAAAAACTTGGCAATTTTATCGTTAGATCAATTTTCTTCAAACATATTCCGTGTTCCTTCTCATAAAGTCTCAGCCTCCTGCCTGGTTTCTTAAAAGTCAGTCACCAAATTAATTAAGCTCTCGCCACACTTAATCACTTGTGTGGATATATAAGACAAATTGTGTGAATATACTACGATTATATATCTTTGATTAGATGATCGAGTTGGTGATTAATCGTTAATTATCAAAGCATAATGTTGAAGATCCGTGATCAGAAGTGGAAAACAAAATTGTTACGTTATTATATGGTGAGCACCCAGATTTGTGTCTTTAGTGAGGAACAGGAATAAAACTAATTAAGTGTAATATTTTTATTCCGTGATCAGAAGTGGAAAACAAAATTGTTACGTTATTAGATGGTGAGCACCCAGATTTGTGTCTTTAGTGAGGAATAGGAATAAAACTAATTAAGTGTAATATTTTTTATGAATTTAATTTCAATGTAGTGACAAGATGATAGTTGACATAAACAAATCAGTCGTTATAAATAAATGAAGTCCTATTTTGCTACATGGAAAATGAACAAGAGAAGTGGATACTTTAAAAAGACACAAAAAAATCTCTCTATCTCTCTTTATATATAATCCATTCTTAATATCTATTTTTGATGTGTAAATTTAAACATTATTAATTATCAATATAAAAGTGACTGAGTAATAGGTAGGTTTGTTCTTTTCTTAAAGGAACTTGAGTTTAAAAATAAGAAAAAGAAAACCTGTGTTGGGAGAAGTAATTACAATATCCTAACTAAATTAGTCAATTAGTTTCACCAGTAATATAGTCTAGACACCATTCTAAGAAAAAATATACTCTATAAATATCATTACGGACTAATTATATGGCTTATCATTGAGGGCCCCACCATATCCAGGAAGTTAATTGCGGTGACCAAGTTGGCAAGTATGGCTTCCAAGCTATTTGACTAAGCAATGTACGTGTGCAATGTGCGCAATATGTGCCGTGTTTAGCTTCGGTTTGAGTCAAGAGCATCCGAATGTGTGATAGACATGCTAACCTTAAAACATTCACGTGAGTTCACACATTCATGTATAGTTTGACTCAATTCAATGATTAATTAGCTCAACATATATACTACTTCTTAATTGTAGTAACAATGAACCCTTCTAATTTCTTTTTTTGGGAAGTGTAGGCATGTGAGTAAGAAGCATAAAAAGTTATTTATGAAGGGTCCAGGTCATCAACATATCACACATATCCAAAACTCCAAACGGTAGGTCTCAAATACACTTAACTGGCAAATCACAACGCTCTATAATCAGAAGAAACCTAAACCATTGCTAAGTGATTGTTCACCAATAATATCATGCCAAGTACCCTTAATTTTTTTTTATTTTAAAAAGGCATGATTATGTGTGGGTCCCAACCTGCACACATCCAATATAATTGAGCGTTTTTGAGAGTACCGTAACATGCATGGAGGAGGGTCCCCCATGACTTAACTACTTCAATTTGTATTTGTAGAGTTTACCCTACATTAAGTGTCTTACAAATCACTTTTTATTGTTGGTTGGTGGATCCCTCATACTTTAAGCACTTGTAATTGTATTTCTAGAGGCATTCATGTTTAATGTAAATCCTTCTTTTTTTCCGCGGGTTAATGAATAGAAAGGAAGTTGCTACTATGTGAGGCAATGTGAACAAAAAAGAGAAGTTAAACAATTATGGCGTTAACGAACAAATTTCTACCCATAGTCTTTTTAGGTCATAAAACTAAGCAAATATGTATATAATTTATTACATTTGGTTGAACTCCGATAGAGGTCAAGTTTCCAATGTACACTTAAATTTAGTGCACATTAAATATACATTTATTTTTTTTCACCATATACTCACTTTCTCCACCATTGATTTAAATTTGATATTGATCAAATGTCTATAAATCATAACATTAATTTAGAGTGGAAATACATGAACTTAGAACACATATAGTCAAATAAATAATCAATTTTATTTATATTTAAAATGACTATTTTATCCTCAATCTTAAATTAAATTCTCTTCTTCAAACCACCTTGTCCCTCACCATTTATGCCCAACCCACCACCACCTTGCCTGCTGCCACACCATCACTGACCCCACCGGCAGTCACTCTCCTCTTCCCCAAATCGCAGTCTCCACCGTTACCATTTTCAAGCAATTTCCCAACATTCAACACCCAAATTCCAGAACAATAATCACTTGTATGGCCTTCATGTTAGCATATACGACCAATAATCCCATGATTCAGCCAGAGGAAGCAAAAATAAAACAATGGCCACAAGAAATAACCAGAACTAAGACAACAATGGCACCACAATAGCATATACATACAGACTTATGTGCCACAATCATCTGAGGAAGCAAAGTCCACAATTGACAAGAAGAAATAAATTCAAAGCAAATCAAATCAAAGATATATCTCAAAAATAAGGAAACTAACTAACTGATAAAATGAGATTCTCCAATAATTACTACCAATCTTCGTTGATTCTCTCCAAAGATCACGTATCATGGATCATCAAACACAAAAAAGGCACAAGTTCTATCCGCATAACAGAAAATAATGTAGAATACTTGGCTTAGCTATAGAAGGCAAAATGTAGTTTTGTCTTATATTTATGAATTAGAAAGAATGTGAGTGGTTGCTTGTGCAGCAAGCCACTGAAGCTGTGAAGGAAGTTAGTTATTAGCTGTTGGAATTAGTTGCAGCTGTTAGAAGTAGTTAGTTGGTTAGCTTGTGTATCAAGCTACCAAATGCCTTGTACATATACACACACACACACACACATATATATATATAGCTGATTAGCTCCTGTAGACTTTATTTTTCCAATTCTATTGAATTCATTCATATTCAGATAACTCCATCTGTTTCCATTTTTCTTTCTCGCTGTTGTTGCTGCTATGGCATCAGCTATGTTCATTCTCTTCAGCTTTATCATGGTATTAGTTTAGCCTTCATCAATCCTCTTTTTCTGCATAATTCACACGCATACCTGTTACATTTCTTCCTTGGAATCTTGGAATGGCAAATTGCTATTGATTTCGCTTTGCCCTGTGCATCAAGATCACCAATTGGATAAACTTCAGTGAATCGATTTCATCAGGTTCTGCTTGTCTGATTCAGAATTCTTGTGATGATGTTTGTTGTGACGATTTGTTGAGTGGTTGATGAAAGTCTTTTTAACCACTTTCTAGAATCTTGACACAGCTTAGGTTTTGTCACAACTGTGCCAAGCTCGTAGAAAGCTTATCTGCGCTTTTGTCATTCAAATTAAAATATATACCTACTTTACGGCTTTCAAATTCCAAAGGAATCCAATTGCAGTATAGTCGGGTATAGTCGAATCCACAGAGAGTTGCAAAAATACCGTTCTTGAGTTCATTTAATTAAAAAATGGAGTGAAGGATTTGATAAATTGTTTAATAATAAAATAAGTAAATAAATGACATAAAAGTAAATAGGGAACAAATCAGAGGTAGTTCCGGAGCTTGTTGGGAATTTTAATCACATCATAGTTTCATGCATCCAGTTACTTATTACATAGAACTATCATTTGATTGCCCGCCATCAGTTCTTAACTTGTCATCACTTTCGCGCATGACAAGATCACAGGTTTCC
>QANU01068421.1:228144-244259 GCA_003254905.1 Nissolia schottii | reverse complement strand
TAACGCTTACCATGACACGTTACCACGCTATCATGGCCACGGCTTTGCCGAGCTTCCTTGATTCTCCCGGCTCCTTCACAAGCCTCCTCTTTGTTCCTAAACTAACCTAAGCTTTGAAGTACAAATGAAATGAGGAAAGAATGAAGTATGGATGGGAGAAGATGTTATCGAATGTCCCTAAGATGCAAACTGCCTTCCTATTTATAGAAAAATTCTTGAAGTTAGGTGGAGGCAGCTTGAATTTTCTAATTCTTTCTTGGCGGCTGGAACTTTGAAGTCTCTTTTGGCAGCTGGACTTTTCAAGTCAAATTTGGCGGCTGGACTTTTGAAGTCAAATTTGGTGACCGGTGTTCTGCGGAGTGCTTAGCAGCGCGCTGAGTGGGAATCTTGTCTTGGTCCGAACTAGAAAGTTGTAGATCTCTCTCTTATCTTTAACTAGCAATTTGAACCACCTCAATCCGATATTTGTAGCTCAAGTTATCGCGTTTTTACTAACTGCTACGCAAAACGGGCTTCCATACTTTTCTTGCTTTGTCATCCCTTTGCTCTTTGCTTCATTTTTTGTGGGATTTTCCTTGGTTAATATGCTTATATCCATCTTTAGAATATAATTAACAATCCTATGAAAGAGATAAATTAATAGTTGAAAATTGCGTAAATTGGGCACTTATCAGTGGTTGCTTGTGATTACTTCTTCTATTTTACTATCAATAGCATACAATTTGTGTTGCACTATTTACAGCAAGGTTTTTCTGCAATTTGTTGTGTAGCAATTCTGTTTCTTTTTCTCAGAAATTTTGCATATTCTTGATTTTTCTGCCATTCTTGAATCTCGGTTCTATTATCATGGTTGATATTAATCCTTTCTCTGATCCCTCTAGAGATCCTTTATGCCCATTTTATCTCCACCCGAGCGAAAATTCTAGCGCTGCACTTGTTTCCCAAGTCTTAAATGAAAGAAACTATCATCATTGGGCAAGAGCTATGCGTTTGGCTTTGAAAAGCAAAAACAAGTTCCAATTTGTGGATGTCGAATTACACAACATGATGAACACGATCCTCTCTTCATAGCATGGGATGTAATGCTTTTGTGCTTGGTTGGATCACAAACTCTCTATCTCCAAAGATCATGTCTAGCATAATCTAGACAAAAAATACTACAGACCTGTGGAAGGACCTGAAGCACAGGTATCATCAAGGCGACTTGTACAGAATTGTTGAATTACAAGAGCTCATGTTTTCACTTCATCAATGTGATCTTCTTATCACTTCTTATTACTCTCAGCTGAAAACATATTGGGATGAGTTCGAAAACTTCAGACCCATTCCTACATGCCATTGTCCTATGAGATGCACATGTGGTCTTGGCATTATTAGGGAATATCGTGATCGTGATTATGTGATTCGCTTCCTTAGAGGCTTAAGTGAAAATTACAGCAATGTAAGATCCCAAATAATGCTCATGGAACCTATCCCTAATATCAACAAAGTGCTATCATTGTTGTTGCAACAAGAAAGACAGTTTAACAGAGTATGATGATTCAAGACCTATAGCAGCTGCTGTCATCACTGGGGATAAACCACTCCCTGATTTAAGAAGAAGATCTAGAAACTAAAATACCAAACCATCTCCTAAAGGCCACAGCCCATCTTAGTATCCAAGCATTGCAATAATTGTGGAGGGACAGGACACTTGGAGCATGAATGCTTTAAAAAGATAGGGTATCCATCTCATATGCAAAGGAAGCACAAAGGGAAGACAGCAAACAACATCACCAATGCTGCAGAAGATCCTGACTCTGATGACAATTGCAGCATTGTGTCTCAAAGAGAGACATGTGATGGATCTAGCTTTCATTTCACTCATGACCAATACATAGCTCTGCTTGACTTGATCCAACACAATGAGCCACAAACCAGAATTGCCAACCAAGTAACCATACATGAACCATAGCAGACCTCACCTACAAGTAACACTAACACATATGCATTCCACACATCCAATCCCACAACATGGATACTTGACACTGGTGCTACAGACCACATAATGTATTCCTTGCATTCATTTCATTCATTTAGAAAGATCAAACCTATTTTCTTGAAACTACCTGATGGTAGTATAGTCTCTACAAACATTGCAGGCAATGTTTTCTTTTCTAAGCATCTATTCCTTACCAATGTACTATACATTCCCAATTTTACCTTCAATCTCATAGCTATTTCCAACTTAACTGCTCACTTGCCATGCCAATTATCCTTGAACACTGTAAGATACAGGCCATGCCATCTTTGAGGATGATTGGTGTAGCTAGCTCAAGACAAGGCCTCTATTACCTGGATTCAGCTACAGCAGGCATCCCAGCATTGCACAGCATCAACAACATTGCTATCAACAATTCCCAGCTATGACACATCAAATTAGGACATCCTTCCTACAAGAAAACAGATAGTTTACAAACTATTTTTCCTTTTCTCAAGTGTAATAAAGATGTAAACATTCCTTGTGATTTATGTCAATTTGTAAAACAAAAGAAATTGTCATTTCCCAATAGCCATTCTACTACTGAATCTGCCTTTGATTTATTACATATTGACATTTGGGGTCCCATCTCAGTCCCATCTAGTTATGGTTTCCAGTATTTCCTAACCATAGTTGATGATCACACAAGATTCACATGGGCATACTTTATGAAATTAAAATCAGAAGTTGCTGGTTTAGTTCAAAGCTTTGTGCTAATGGCTGAAAACCAATTCCAAGCAAAGGTGAAATGCATTGTCAGACAATGGGCCAGAGTTCAAGTTATCATCTTTCTACAATTATAAGGGCATTATTCACCATACAACTTGTGTAGAAACTCCTCAACAAAATGGAGTAGTGGAAAGGAAACATCAACATATCCTAGATGTGACTAGAGCCTTAATTTTTTAGTCCAACTAGCCACACAGTTTCTGGCACTTTGTTGTTGCCCATGCCATTCACCTCATCAACAGATTGCCAAGCTCTTACCTCAAATATCTCACACCTTATGCAGCTCTACATAAATCCCTGCTTGAACTGCAACATCTAAGAGTGTTTGGTTGCTTAGCTTATGCTACAACTGTAACAGCCTGAGTTTTTTCCTTGACTAAAATTTTGCATAATAAATAATTAAGAATATATTAATAGGAAAAGATAAAATAAAAATTTGAAGTATTAATTTTAATCTCTGTAATAAAATGCTAAAATAATAATTTTGCGATCTTGTGGCGTCCGTGACGTTCGAGTCGATATTAGGTTATTATTGGAATTTAATCACGACTCAAAGGAGTCTGTAAAATACACTAATATGAAAATAAATTCAAGAATATTTCAACAAAAATTTAAATATTAATAAGAAAAATTAGTAGGTCACAACGTTATGTCCGAAATATTTTTAGGACTTCCGGACATAAATAGTTAATGAAAAAGCATGACCAAAACACACATAGCCAATTTACACATGGATGGCCAAGGGCCACAAATTCCCCACGGCAGCCCTTGTCCCACGAGGCACACGTACACCAAATCCTTATTCATTTTGATTATCTCTAATTATGCTAACAAAAGCCTTCTTCCTTTTCTTCGTGCAAAAACCAAAGTTCACCTACAGCTCCAACGCCATCCAAAGCTCTTCCACCACCATCACCCTTTGCCTTTTATCATCTTAATTCACACTCAAACTCATAAAGAAGACAAGCAAGTAGCAAGGTTGTGAGTTTCTCTTCACTTGGTGGAACGAACACCAAGCTTCCATAACCTAGGTTTCCATAATTATTCAAGGGTTTTCATTTCTTGGCACGAAGACTCAAGCAAGCAAGCAAGGCTTAATTTCACCCGTCCTCCATCGTCAACAAGCTCTTTAGGAAGTGGGTAACTCTAGTTCCTCACCTATTGATGGTGGATGCTTGATTATGTAATTATGTGTGTGTGTGTGTGTGTGTCTCTTTACATATATGTTCTTCACTCCAACCTCTGTGTGTAAGTATGTAATTATGTTCTTTACATATATGTTTATGTATGTTAGAATCTATGTTAGGGCTTAGGAACATGACTCTGAAGGGTCCTGTGACCTGGACTAAATAGGTTTATTATGTGTGAAATATGTGTAAAAGCTCAAGAAAGATTTAGGGGAGAAAGGGGAAAGAAAGAGGAGTCTGTTTAAGTTATTGAGCGGCACCTGAATTGGTGCGGAATGGTTCCGCGGAACCTGATTGAAGGGAGTCTGTCGAGAGTTGTTGAGTGGCACCTGAACGGGTGCTGATAGGTTCCGCGGAGAGTGATGAGAGGAGTCTAGTTGTTGAGCGGCGCTTGGAACTGGTGCTGAGTGATTCCGCGGAAAGTGTTTTAGAGGATTCCGTAGTGTTGGTGAGCGGCGCCTGAACTGGTGCTGAGGATTTCCGCGTAAATTGATTTAGAGGAGTCTAAAGAAAGTGGTTGAGCGGGCACATAAGACAGTGCTGAGTGGTTCCGCAGAGAGGGACTGAGAGAAGTCTGGAAAATTGATGAGCGGGCACCTGGGACGATGTTGAGTGGTTCCGCGGAGAGTGACTGAGAGGAGTCTAGAAAGTTGATGAGCGGCACCTGGAGTGTCTGAGTGAGTTCCACGGAGGTTCCGTGTAGTTGCTGAGTGGGTCCCTGGAAAGTCTCTGAGCGGGTTCCGCGGAGGTTCCCAGGAGTTTCTGAGTGGTTACTAAAATGTCTTAGGGAGACCTTCTTGAGGGACATAATCTAACACTCCATGTTATGACTATGATTTGTAACTGAAAAATGTGAAGTATGTGTATTCATGCATATGATAAGGAAAGTTAAAGGATTAGAAATAACCATGAGGTAAGTCAAGATTCTGAAATGAAACATAAGAAGCAAGTCATAACAAGCTGCAGGTACAGAAAAGCAAGAAATGCTAAAATACTGCTGGAAAATGCTGAAAAGGATAAATTCCAAATGCTGAAAAGGTCGTGATCACGAGAGCCAAACCATGATCCCACTTCAGGAGGTCAAAGAAGCATCCTGAATGTGGAAGCCCGCCACAGGTGGTGTCGATATGGCATACCTGGAGGTATGCGGTTACCACGCCTTTGCATTGTCGAAAGGGGGCAAGCTAAGGTGGGGGTACAATATCCACCCACTGCTGAGGGGTCCGGAGGGGGCACACGGCAGGTGGAAGCCCACCGCAGGGGTCAACAGAGGACCACCTGGAGGTGCGAGGTTATTCCGTCATAGTATTGTTAAAAGAGGACAATGCTATGGTGGGAATAACATATATTCCAAAAGCAGGTTTATTCTGTTATACATTTGTTCATTCTGTTAGGCATGAATATCTAGCATGTTTATTCTGTTATGTGTGAATATTTGATATCTGTAATGTATGATTCTACTGCTATGTCATTACTGTCAAGAAAACGCTCGAGACGGCTATGTATGTAAATGAAATGTTAACAAGCACGAGAATGTAGTAAGCAAGAGTAGTTCCCCTATCACATAGTAAAGTAGATAAAGCCGTTCAGAACTTAGGCCAGATAATAATTGGTAGGATGTTAGTATGCATGTTCACTTAGAAATCTCTGAGCGGCCTGAAGTCCGACCTAATTTGATACGAGACTCAGGAATTAAAGTTATTTCCACTGAGAACCTACCGTTCTCATTCCCACTACCTTATGACTTCAGGTACTGATGATGCATCATACTTTGAGGATGCGGACGAGCCGCCAGCAGAGCCATGAGCGGCTATGACAGGACATGGATTTAAAGATAGATGGATGCCAGGATTTTTGCCAATGGCATACTGAGTAGTATTCCAGTAGCCCTTGCATTTTGATATTATGTATTCTGGATCATGTATATGATATTTTGGTTTATGTACATGTTATATGTATCCTCGAAGCAAACTTAACCTTCTGCTGCTCTGTGCATGGAATATCCTCCAAAATCTGCTCCACCATCAGGTACTCCGAGTCGTAGCATGCCGGAGGCTCAGCAGCGAACCGATCCCCGTACGCCCTGTCCGAAATGTGGCAAAGGACATTCTGGAGAGTGCTTAGCAGGTCAGGGGGTTTGTTTCAGATGTGGCAAGACTGGCCATTTTGTGAGGGACTGTCCAGTAGCTCCACCACCCACCCTGCGTCAGGGAGAGTGTTTACCATGGCAGCTGAAGAAGCTAAAGAGGCAGATGGTCTGATTTTGGGTAAGTGTGTACTTAATGGGAGGACTTTGATTGTATTGTATGATTCTGGAGCGTCACACTCCTTTATCTCCTACGATAGTGTGGAGGAGCTGGATTTATCTCCTACGACACTGCCGTATACGCTTGCTGTATCTACACCCACTGCACCGCCGGTTAAGACTTGTCAAGTATGTCTGCGATGTTCTTTTCAGCTGCAGGAAAGAGAGTTCGTGGCTAACTTAATATGTCTTCTCCTAGTAGGACTGGATGTGATACTAGGGATAGATTGGCTGAATACCAACCAGGCTGTTCTCGACTGCGCTAGGAAGCTGGTTACTTTTCCCTCTACAGCTACCAGCTCAGTAGTTTCAGAGGAGGAGTTGCCGATTCTTTTCTGCTGTCAGTTAAGAGATCAAGGGTATGTTTTCTTTGCATCGTCAGAGGTGGAAATTGCAAAATGGGAAGTCGAGGATATTCCGGTAGTCCAGGACTATGCAGATGTTTTCCTTGATGACATTCCGGAGTTTCCACCGAAGCGGGAGGTAGAGTTTTCTATTGACCTGGTGCCTGGTGCTGGATCTATTTCCATTGTGCTGTATCGCATATCTCTGTTGGAACTGCAGGAGTTGAAGAAGCAGTTAGAAGAATTACTGAGAAAGCAGTTCATTCGGCCAAGTGCATCACCGTGGGGAGCACCAGTGTTATTTGTGAAGAAGAAGGATGGCATTATGAGGATGTGTGTCGATTACAGGTAGTTGAACAAGGTGACAATTAAGAACAAGTATCCGCTGCCTAGAATCGATGATCTTCTAAACCAGTTGAAGGATGCCAAGATCTTCTCGAGGATTGATTTACGGTCTAGCAACCACCAAATTAGAGTACGGGAGGAGGATATAGCTAAGACGACGTTCCGATCCCGTTATGGACATTCTGAGTTTATGGTAATGTCTCTTGGACTGACGAATGCTCCTGCAATCTTTATGAATTATATGCATAGGATCTTCCGTGAGTATCTGAATGACTGCGCCATTGTCTTTATCGATGACATTCTAGTGTACTCGAGGAGTGAAGAAGAGCACACTAGACATCTGCAGATAGTGTTGGAGATTCTGAGAGCTAAGAATTTGTATGCTAAGCTCTCTAAGTGTGAGTTTTGGGCCAGAAAAGTGCAGTTTCTAGGCTATGTGATCTCAGATTAGGGGGTATCCGTGAATCCCAGTAAGGTTGAAGCAGTCAGAACGTGGGGGAGACTCACTTCAGTTACAGAGTTACGGAGCTTTTTGGGATTTGCTGGGTATTATCGGAGGTTTATCCAGGGATTCTCACATATTGCTTTGCCGTTGACGAAGCTGACCAGGAAAGGAGCAAAGATGGTTTGGTCCGTAGAATGTGAAAGAAGTTTCTGCGAGTTTAAGGAGAGATTGACCACCAGTCCAATACTAGTATTGCCTGATCCCCAGGAACCTTTCGAGGTATACTGTGATGGGTCAGGTGCTGGACTTGGATGTGTGCTGATGCAACGATGCCAGGTGATAGCCTATGCCTCTAGACAGCTGAAGCAGCATGAGGTAAACTACCCTACGCATGATCTAGAATTGGCCGCCGTAATTTTTGTATTGAAGGTATGGAGGCATTATTTGTATGGAGTTCGGCTTGAGGTATATTTGGATCACAAAAGTCTGAAATACCTATTTGACCAGAAGGAACTGAATATGCGTCAAAGGAGATAGATGGATTGAATTTCTTAAGGATTATGACTTCAATCTTAATTATCACCCTGGGAAGGCCAATGTAGTGGTTGATGCTTTGAGCAGAAGGTCCTTGCAGATGGCTCAGATGATGGTGCAAGAAGCGAAGTTGCTAGAAGAATTTTGTGATCTCAACTTGATTGTTGCACGCCAACATAACCGGTTGACATTGTATCCTCTTCAGGTCAGCAGTGATTTCAAACACCGAATAATAGAGGCTCAGGAGAATTTTCAGGAGGACACGTGGCGTAAGTTCCGCAAGGCTGCTAAAGAGGGTAAGATCAAGGAAGTAACGACAGGCGACGATGGGATTTTTCGGTTTGACGGGCACATTTGCGTGCCTAAAGAAGGTAGTTTAAGGGAGGATATCTTGAAGGAGACTCACAAGAGTCATTTCACGATGCACCCAGGTACTACCAAGATGTACCATGATCTTAAGCAGATGTTTTGGTGGCCAGGATTGAAGAGGGATGTCGAGGACTAGGTACAAAGTGCTTGGTTTGTCAGAAAGTGAAGATCGAGCACCAGAAACTGCCAGGGTTGCTGAATCTTCTAGAGATTCCAGAATGGAAGTGGGAGGCCATAGCGATGGATTTTGTCTCAGGGTTACCACGTACTCGGACTGGAGTTGATGCCATCTGGGTAATTGTGGACAAATTGACTAAGTCTGCTCACTTTATTCCGATCAAGATGACTTACCCGCTGGAGAAACTTGTGCAGCTATATGTCAAGGAGGTGGTAAGGTTACATGGAGTATCATCTTCTATTATTTTAGACAGAGATCCTAGGTTTACTTCTAGATTCTGGACTGCTTTTCAGAGGTTGTATGGGTCCCAGTTGCACTTGAGTTCAGCGTATCACCCTCAGTCAGACGGCCAGTCTGAGCGCACCATTCAGACCTTGGAAGATATGTTAAGAGCCTGTGCGCTAGACACGTCAGAAAACTGGGAGGAAATCTTACTGTTCGTGGAGTTTGCCTATAATAACAGCTATCAAGCTAGCATTGGTATGGCTCCATTTGAAGCATTATATGGCAGGAAGTGTCAGTCGCCGTTGTGTTGGAATGACAGCAGACAGTATCGCTGTCTCGACCCTGAGGAAACCCGAGAGACAGAGGAGTTGATGAAGCTGTTGCGAAAGAGAGTGCTCACGGCACAAAGCTGACAGAAGAGCTATGCAGATAATCGGAGGAGACCGCTCGAGTTCCAAGAGGGAGATCATGTCTTCCTAAAGGTTACTCCGGATACATGTATTGGAAGGTCTTTGAAGATTAGGAAACTGAATCCCCAATTTATTGGACCTTTCCAGATCCTGGAACGGATTGGACCGGTGGCATACCAGATAGCTCTTTCGCCGAACCTGGCCAATATCCACAATATCTTTCATGTCTCTCAGTTACGCAAGTATTACGCGTCCCCCAATCATGTCCTACAACCAGAACAGATACAGTTGAGAGAAGATTTATCCCTACCACTCACGCAGCAACGGATCATTGATCACAAGATTCGTCAGACGAGGAACAAGAAGGTACCTATGGTACGAGTGGTACGGACGAATGGGGAATTAGAAGAACAGACATGGGAGTTAGAAGCTGACCTGAAGAAAGCTTATCTGGAGTTGTTTTGAAAGGTACGGACTTATCCTCATCTTTCAATTTCGAGGACAAAATTTTTCGAAGGGGATGGAATGTAACAACACGAGTTTTTCCCTTGACTAAAATTTTGCATAATAAATAATTAAGAATATATTAATAGGAAAAGATAAAATAAAAATTTGAAGTATTAATTTTAATCCCTGTAATAAAATGCTAAAATAATAATTTTGCGATCTTGTGGCGTCCGTGACGTTCGAGTCGATATTAGGTTATTATTGGAATTTAATCACAACTCAAAGGAGTCTGTAAAATACATTAATATGAAAATAAATTCAAGAATATTTCAACAAAGATTTAAATATTAATAAGAAAAATTAGTAGGTCACAACGGTATGTCCGAAATATTTTTAGGACTTCCGGACATAAATAGTTAATGAAAAAGCATGACCAAAACACACATAGCCAATTTACACATGGATGGCCAAGGGCCACAAATTCCCCACGGCAGCCCTTGTCCCACGAGGCACACGTACACCAAATCCTTATTCATTTTGATTATCTCTAATTATGCTAACAAAAGCCTTCTTCCTTTTCTTCGTGCAAAAACCAAAGTTCACCTACAGCTCCAACGCCATCCAAAGCTCTTCCACCACCATCACCCTTTGCCTTTTATCATCTTAATTCACACTCAAACTCATAAAGAAGACAAGCAAGTAGCAAGGTTGTGAGTTTCTCTTCACTTGGTGGAACGAACACCAAGCTTCCATAACCTAGGTTTCCATAATTATTCAAGGGTTTTCATTTCTTGGCACGAAGACTCAAGCAAGCAAGCAAGGCTTAATTTCACCCGTCCTCCATCGTCAACAAGCTCTTTAGGAAGTGGGTAACTCTAGTTCCTCACCTATTGATGGTGGGTGCTTGATTATGTAATTATGTGTGTGTGTGTGTGTGTCTCTTTACATATATGTTCTTCACTCCAACCTCTGTGTGTAAGTATATAATTATGTTCTTTACATATATGTTTATGTATGTTAGAATCTATGTTAGGGCTTAGGAACATGACTCTGAAGGGTCCTGTGACCTGGACTAAATAGGTTTATTATGTGTGAAATATGTGTAAAAGCTCAAGAAAGATCTAGGGGAGAAAGGGGAAAGAAAGAGGAGTCTGTTTAAGTTATTGAGCGGCACCTGAATTGGTGCGGAATGGTTCCGCGGAACCTGATTGAAGGGAGTCTGTCGAGAGTTGTTGAGTGGCGCCTGAACAGGTGCTGATAGGTTCCGCGGAGAGTGATGAGAGGAGTCTAGTTGTTGAGCGGCGCCTAGAACTAATGCCGAGTGGTTTCGCGAAAAGTGATTCAGAGGAGTCCGTAGTGTTGGCGAGCGGTGCCTGAACTGGTGCTGAGGAGTTCCGCGTAAATTGATTTAGAGGAGTCCAAAGAAAGTTATTAAGCGGGCACATGGGACGGTGCTGAGTGGTTCCGCGGAGAGAGACTAAGAGAAGTCTGGAAAGTTGATCAGCTGGCACCTGGTACGGTGCTGAGTGGTTCTGCGGAGAGTGACTGAGAGGAGTCTAGAAAGTTGATGAACGGCACCTGGAATGTCTGAGTGGGTTCCGCAGAGGTTCCGTGGCGTTGCTGAGTAGGTCCCTGGAGAGTCTATGAGTGGGTTCCGCGGAGGTTCCTAGGAGTTTCTGAGTGGTTACTATAATGTCTTAGGGAGACCTTCTTGAGGCACATAATCTAACACTCCATGTTATAACTATGATTTGTAACTGAAAAATGTGAAGTATGTGTGTTCATGCATTTGATAAGGAAAGTTAAAGGATTAGAAATAACCATGAGATAAGTCAAGATTATGAAATGAACCATAGGAAACAAGTCATAACATGTTGCAGGTACAGAAAAGCAAGAAATGCTGAAATACTGCTGGAAAATGCTGAAAAGGCTAAATGCCAAATGCTGAAAAGGCCGTGATCACGAGAGCCAAACCATGATCCCACTTTAGGAGGTCAAAGAAGCATCCTGAATGTGGAAGCCCGCCACAGGTGGTGTCGATATGGCATCCCTGGAGGTGTGCGGTTACCATGCCTTTGCATTGTCGAAAAGGGCAAGCTAAGGTGGGGGTACAATATCCGGCCACTGTCGAGGGGTCTCGAGGGGGCACACGGCAGGTGGAAGCCCACCGCAGGGGTCAACAGAGGACCACCTGGAGGTGCGAGGTTATTCCGTCATAGTATTGTCAAAAGAGGACAATGCTATGGTGGGAATAACATATATTCCAAAAGCAGGTTTATTCTGTTGTACATTTGTTCATTCTGTTTGGCATGAATATCCATCATGTTTATTCTGTTATGTGTGAATATCTGATATCTGTAATGTATGATTCTACTGCTATGTCATTACTGTCAAGAGAACGCTCGAGACGGCTATGTATGTAAACGAAATGTTAACAAGCACGAGAATGTAGTAAGCAAGAGTAGTTCCCCTATCACATAGTAAAGTAGATAAAGCCATTCAGAACTTATGCCAGATAATAATTGGTAGGATGTTAGTATGCATGTTCACTTAGAAATCTCTGAGCAGCCTGAAGTCCGACCTAATCTGATACGAGACTCAGGAATTAAAGTTATTTCCACTGAGAACCTACCGTTCTCATTCCCACTGCCTTATGACTTCAGGTACTGATGATGCATCATACTTTAAGGATGAGGACGAGCCGCCAGCAGAGCCATGAGCGGCTATGACAGGACATGGATTTAAAGATAGATAGATGCCAGGATTTTTGCCAAGGGCATACTGAGTAGTATTTCAGTAGCCCTTGCATTTTGATATTATGTATTCTGGATCATGTATATGATATTTTGGTTTATGTACATGTTATATGTATCTTACTTATTGTATATATAACTACGTAACTTTGTATGATGGACCTAATGAATGTATATTGGATGCTTTATTACTATACTGTTGTACGCCTTGTTATATTTGTTCTTTCTGATGCATGACTCTATTTTAATAATTATCCAATACAAATGAAAAGTTTAAAATGGGTCCTTATTTTCTCAAGTAACTATTTTTGAAAGGTAACAATAGGACTAAGGTATGCCGACCAGGTAGAAACAACCTAGTGAGCATTGTTTACTACGTACGGGTAAACAGTTAGCTAGGGTGTTTCAACAACCCTACAAAATCACAAAACAAAGCTGCAGCCCAGGGCAAGGAAATCGATGTTTTTGGGCTATAAACCAGGAACCATAGGATTCTTATTATATGACCTCAAAACCAAAGAGGTGTTGCTTTCTAGAAGTGTCAAGTTTTATGAGCAGCATTTCCCTCACTTACTGTCACCATACCTGACCTCCCTTTACATACACCAATTCATCCTACATTAACAAACACCACTAACCTTGACCCCTTCACTGACCCTGCACCTACCCCTGAACCATTTTCCCACTCACCCTCACTACCACATCCTCTTCCAACAATTAATCCTCTCACAATCTCACCGTCATTACTCAGCATCAGATTTTTCACCTCCTAACCCTGAAATACAGCAAATTCAGCAACTTGTAGACCCTGTAATACAAATTATTCAGCAACCTCCTGAGACGGCAGATACAACGAAATCAAACAGAGTTAGAAGGCTCCCAAACTACCTGCAAGATTACCATTATGCCTTGTCTACCTCAGCATCTACCTACACTAATCATCAAGTCAGGTACCCCCTTTCCAATTACATTTCTTATGATTCCTTATCTGCATCTCATAAACATTATGCATTAGCCCTATCCTTTATCCATGAACCTACAACATACAAAGAAGTCGTGGCTCATGAGTGTTGGCAAGGGGCAATCAAAGCTGAACTATTGGCTCTTGAGGCAAATGAAACCTGGACACTAGCTGAATTGCCTCCTCATAATAAAGCAATTGGAAGCAAATGGGTTTTCAAGGTGAAATTGAACCCTGATGGAAGAATTAAGAGATATAAGGCCAGGCTTGTTGGCAAAGGGTTAATTAAACCTATGGTATTGATTATGCTGAGAATTTAGCCCTGTGGTGAAGATGACAACTGTAAGGTTATTGCTTGCTATCACTGCTGCTAAAAGTGGACACTTACACCAACTAGATGTGAATACAACTTTCTTACATGGAGACCTCTTGGAGGAAGTGTACATGAAGATTCCTCAAGGTTTGAATGTGTCCAAGCTAGGTTTAGTATGCAAATTGCAAAAATCACTGTATGGCTTTAAGCAAGCAAGTAGGCAATGGAATATGAAGCTCACTTCAGTTTTGCTGCACCAGAATTACATTCAGTCTAAGGCTGATTATTCCCTCTTCACTAAGAAAACTAACCATGGCTACACTGCTATCCTAGTTCATGTTGATGATTTAATCTAGGCATGGAGGTTGCAAGGTCAAGTTCTGGGATTCACATCCACCAGAGAAAGTATGCCTTGGAACTAATCAAGGATTGTGACTTACTTGCATGTAAACCTGTAGCAACCCCTATGGACTACATAATAAGTTGTGCAGAAATTCAGGATTTCCCTTGACAGATGTTACAGCATATATAAGACTAATTGGAAGACTCATCTATCTCACCAACACCAGGACAGATATCTCATTTGTTTTAAGCAAGCTAAGTCAATTTTTAGATTGTGCAACTGATGAGCCTATGCAAGCAGCACACAGAATTGGTAGATGCCTAAAGAATTCTCCTGCTGCTGGAATCAAATTCTCTGCAAATTCTGACCTGCTGCTGACTGGCTATTCGGATTCAGATTGGGGTGCATGTTTGGATACAAGAAAGTCAATGTCTGGCTTCTGCTTTTACCTTGGATCTTCACTAATCTCCTGGAAAAGTAAGAAACAATCCATTGTTTCAAAATCATCTTCAGAAGCTGAATACAGAGCACTTAGTCAAGCAACCTGTGAAGCACAATGGCTAGCTTATCTCATGTCTAATTTTGGCATTCCTCACACAAAGCCAATTCTGATCCATTGTGACAATAATTCTGCAATTCAGTTGGCCTCTAATCCAGTTATGCATGATAGAACAAAGCATATTGAAATTGATTGTCATCTAATCAGGGACAAATTACAATCCGGTCTCATTACAATTCAGCCCATATCAACAAAGCATCAGGTAGCAGATGTGTTAACAAAACCCCTTCCTCCAGGACCATTCAATAGCTTATTGGTCAAGCTTGGATTGTTCTCAATTCACTCACCCAATCCAAGGGGTGTTAGCTATAGAAGGCAAAATGTAGTTTTGTCTTATATTTATGAATTAGAAAGAATGAGAGTGATTGCTTGTGTAGCAAGCCACTGAAGCTATGAACGAAGTTAGTTATTAGCTGTTGGAATTAGTTTCAGTTGTTAGAAGTAGTTAGTTGGTTAGCTTGTGTATCAAGCTACCACATGCCTTGTACATTTATATATATATATATATATATATATATATATAGCTGATTAGCTCCTGTAGACTTTATTTTTCAATTCTATTGAATTCATTCATATTCAGATAATTCCATCTGTTTCCATTTTTCTTTCTCGATGTTGTTGCTGTTATGGCATCAGCTATGTTCATTCTCTTCAGCTTCATCAACTTGAACTCATCCTTTGTCGTCCTTTAGTGTGGGCGAGGCAGAGAATCTTGGATGACGGAATCACCTGCCACTTCGACAGATCTGGAACGGCGGTTGCGCGTTAGATCTAGGACGTGGGGGAGGTGGTGCCAAGCTGATTGGGGGGTGTGAGGAGGAGCGAGTAGCGGTGGTGCCGCTGTCGACACCAGTGGTAGTGAAGGGGCATGGGTGAATGGCAACAATGGTTTTTGTTGGCTTGGTTTGATTTCAAAATTTATTTTAGAAGAGAGATAAAATTAACTTTTCAAAATTAATGAATTAAAAATAATATAAAATAAATTTGATCAATCAAATTAAAGTGAGTGTACATCCAATGTGTTGCTTTACACTAGAAACATAACGTTTGACTGGTTCAATATTTAGTCCAGATTTTTTAGAACCATAATTTTTTTTTCTTTTGAAATTTATTGAGAAGGGTAAGTTAACTTTCTTTAATCCATTATTACTTTTATTTGTAATGAGCTCATATATATTATCAATTTTTCTTCTTCTTCTTTTTTGAAAATATTATTTTATGACAAATACTCCTTTCGTCCTAAATTAATTGTAGTTTTCACTTTTTTGGTTCATCCACAAATCAATGTATCTAACACAATGATTTATGGATGATCTAAGAAAGTAAAAGCTACAATTAATTTGGGATGGAGGGAGTTAGGGGTGCACACGGGTCGGACCCAACCCGCCGACCCGCCAAATCCGACCCAATCCGACCCGAACGGGTCGGGTTCGGCGGGTCGGCGGGTCGAACCCGAATGATCCGCTGAGTTAGACGGGTCGAGTCTCGGATTCGAAATCCTACACCCGACCCGACCCGCCGACCCGCATATATAACCCTTTCAGCCCATTTCTTTCACTCTTCCGTCTTTCTTCGACTCCCCCTTCGCTCGTCCACCACACCACCGACCCCCTTCGATCGTCCCACTCCCCACCCGCGCTCCCATTGC
>QANU01068421.1:201760-227911 GCA_003254905.1 Nissolia schottii | reverse complement strand
CCGCCACCCCGCAGCCTCTTTCCCTAATTTAACCCTAATTTTGCTCTGCTGTTTGGTGCTCTCTGTGTGTGACTCTGTGTGTGTGTGTTGTTGTTGTTGTGTGTGTTGTGTGTGTGTGTGTGTGTATGTGGGTGGGCTACTGTGTGGGCTGCTGTTTTGGGTGTGTGTGTGGGGGGGATCTGTGGGCTGTGGGGGCTATGGGCCTGTGTGGGCTGCTGTTTTTTCTGCTGTATTATAAAAACAGGTTTAAAAAAAAAAAAAGGGCGGGTCACCCGCCGACCCGCCAAAACCTACCCGACCCGGGCGGGTGGCGGGTCTGGCGGGTACCCATAAAAAAATGCATTTTTTTACCCGACCCGACCCGCCCGCAGGAGGTCGGGTCGGGTGTGTGACACGGGCGGGTCCGACCCGACCCGACCCGTGTGCACCCCTAGAGGGAGTAAAAAAAATACTTGGAATTTTTTATTTTTAACTTGATAAATTTTTTATGACATCCAATCTCACACGATATGAGGTTGATTGTGAATTCAAGCTGTATACCTTTAACTTTGTAGGGTCCATTGAATCATTAGTTGAAATGATGCATTTATTTATTTAATATTTCAATTCTTTTGTTACGTAATTTAATGATTTACTCATCTTTGTCAAATATATTTTTAGATAGAATAGTCTTATCATAACTAATTTGTGTTTGATATTTTTAGAATTGCCACTTACAAAGTAGCTGACATACTTTACTTGACAAGTGAATTAAGTTAAGGTGTAAATGCGAAAAATAATGAAGTTTATGTGTTGATTTTATTTTTTGAAATGTGGTATTGCATTGGAACTGGAACTGGAATTGGAATGAAATGTGACATTGCTAAGAGTTGCAAATAAATGTGACATTGCTAAGAGAATTACAAGAAAATGTGGCATTAAATGAAAATTGCAAGGAAATGTGACATTGTACGAGCATTGCAAAGAAATTCAAAATTGCACACGAATTGAAAGAAAAATGTGGCATAGAATGAGGATTCAAAGGAAATGTGGCATTGCGTGAGAATTGTAAGGAAATGTGGCATTACACAAGAATGAAGAGGAAATGTGACATTGCACGGTAATTGAAAGAAAATGTGATATTAAACAAGATTGAAAAGAAATTAATAAGGCTTTGCATGAGAATTTAGGTGAAATTGAGTATTACATTTGTAATTTTTTGATATTAAAACTTATATTCGAATATATATTCTACATCATTGCAAGACAAAATTACTTAATTTTATTATTAAGAAACTTTTTTTTTCTGCTTTAGAGTAATTAAAAAATAAAATATTCCCCGTATGCATATGACCTTATATAACAATTTACTAATATTAAATATTGATATCTTTTCTTTCTTTGATGAATCTTTGACATGTTTTTAACGTTAACAAATATTGTATGTTGGATTTTATACTTTTAGTTTAGAGCATTCTCATATATTTTATAATGCACTAAAATTAAAATTACGGATTTATAAAATAAAATAATTCTTACATGTCATGGAAATCTAACAAGTTTGGCAAACTTATAAGTTATTCATGTTTTTATTGTATATTATAACATGGAATATTTATTCCATACGTGCTTCACATGGGAATCTAAAGGAAGTCTAGCGTTGCATGGAAATTTGAAGGAAGCGTGGCATTTTTTGGGAATTTGAAAGAAGCATTGCATCGCATGAGAATTTGAATGAAACGTGACATTGCACAAGAATCGGAAGGAAGCATGGTATTCATAGGAATTTGAAGCGTAATGTTGCCCGGGATCCTAAAGGAAACGCGGTGTTGCACAAAAATTTAAAGGAAACGTGGCATTGGATAGAAATTTGAAGGGAATATTGCGTTGCACAGAAATCGGAAGCAAGCATCGCATTGCATGAGAACTTGAAGGAAACATGGCATTTCATGGGAACTTAAAGCAAGAATAACATTTCACAAGAACCTAAAGGAAGCTTGGTGTTGCACTAGAACATGAAGGAAGCATGTCATTGCACGGGAATTGGAAGCAAGCATCAGCATTGCATGGGAATCTGACGCAAGCGTGACATTGCAGGGAAGTTGATGGAAGCGTGATGTTGCACGAGAATCAGAAGGAAGCGTAATGTGCATGAGAATCAGGACTAAGTACAGCGTTGCACGAGAACATGAAAGAAGCATGACATTACACAGAAACATGAACGAAGCACGATGTTTCATAGGAACATGAAGGAAGTAATACATTACACAAGAGCCTGAAGGAAGCACAACGTTGCACGGGAGCCCGAAGGAAGCGTATTGTTTCACAAGAATCAAAAGGAAGCATGTCATTGCATAGGAATATGAAAAAAGTGTCGCGTTGCACAATAATCATAAGGAAACGTGGCATTGCACAGGAATAAGGAGGAAACGTGGCATTGTGTGAGAATTAGAAAAAAAAAATGTGGTATTACAATGGGAGTTAGAAGAAAACGTAGTGTTGCATGATAATTTGAAGGTAATGTGACGTTACACTGGAATTAGAAGGAAATATAGCGTTGTATGAGAATTTGAAGGACATGTTGCATGAGAATTTGAAAGAAATGGAACGTGGGAATTGAAAGGAAGCATCATGTTGTAGGGAATCAGAAAGAAGCATTGTATTGCATTGCATTGCATAAGAATCAAAAGGAAGCATCATGTTTCACAAGAATTTTGAGGACGTATGGTGTTGCACGAAATTTGAAGGAAACATGACGTTGCTCCAAAATCTAAAGGACGCCAAGTGTTGAACAAGAATCAAAATGAAGTGACCTGTTTCGAGAATTAGAAGGAAGGGTGGCATTGCATGGGAATCTGGAGGACACGTGGCATTGCATGAGAATCTAGAGGATGTGTGGCATTGCACGAGAATTTGAATGACACGTAGCATTGCACGAAAATCATAAGGAAGTGTGGGTTGCACAAGACTCTAAAGGACGCGCGGTATTGCACGAGAATATGAAGGACACATAGCATTGCATAGGAATAAGAAGGAATCATGGCATTGCATGAAAATATGAAGGAAGTGTGGAGTTGCAAAGGAATATGAAGGAAGCGTGACATTACACAGAAAAATGAAGAAAGTGTGGTATTGCAAGGATATTTCAAGGAAATTGAGCCTTGCATTTTTGTAATTTTTTGTTGTTACGCTATTTGCACACTTTTATTCTCATAATTGACAAAAACACATATATTAAAAAAGGTGGTTTTCACGTGCCCCATAGGATAAATACTCTCTTCCATTAAAATTTTCTATTTTTAATAATTTATAGAACTAATTTCATCGAATTTTGTCGTCATTTCATGTTTTATATGATCATGACAAACTTTTTAGTTAACTCATTAAAAAAATCAACTTATAAGAGGTTTAGAGATTTGTGGACTATTTTAGTTTATAATACACTTCTTCACAAATATTGTATTGAAAAGTATTAGTTTAACACATTAAATCATATGAAATATCAATATGTCATATTAAATTATGAAATGATGATAATTTTTTATGAATTTAATTATAAAAATTGTCAAAAATAGAGAAATTTAGTAAGAGAAGATATTTATCTCATGATGCATGTGAAAAACCACAAAAAATGTAGTTTCTTACGTGCCTAAATGATTTTTTAATTACCACTAAGATAAAAAGGACATAGTGTACAAACTAAATTAATGTTCAGTAATTAATACTATAGTTATGAGTTCAATCAGAGAATGAAAAATCAACATGAATATAAATCTAAAAAAAATATTTAATGCTTCATTAATGTAATTTAAATAACAGGGGAAAAATGTGATTGAATTTTTTTTTAAAAACGATAATAGTCTTTTTTTTCTAACACTCACAAAAGAGAATAATAAAGAGAGAAGATTAAAAATAAGGATTCTACTGTTTTAATAATAATAATAATAATAATAATATATAGATTCTTTTTAGTCAAACTAACAATTAATGATAATTATCCTGGCATAACACGGATCTTACACTAATCTCTCTCTATATTACGTATATGATAATTACTAATTAGGAAACAATTTTGTGAATTTGTGAGAGCACTATGAAATATTATTTCTAAAAATTGAAATTAAATTGTACAACAGGAATTAAAATGTTGACCTTAATTAATCTCATCAACTAAAAACAATTAAAATAAGAAAAGGTATTACTTGAGCCACAATTCATCGAAAATTCTCATATTTGGTTGCATATAAAAAAAAAGTGCAAAAGCTCTTCATATGAGAGGGAAAGAGTGATCCCATTCAGCACCAAACCCTCCTACATCAGCATCACACTCTGATTTTAAAGACTTGACCCAATGCCAAATATTGTTGAAAGACTAGCAATCAAATAATAAACTCGTTGTTTCGATTTGGATGATTAATTTTGATTTATTTTAATTAAAAACTAACAATATTTCTTTTGTAGATAGTTTTCTCTGGTCATGGGGCAAACTTTGAATTGGATATTATTAGATCCTGCGCATCAAGGAAATTCTAGCCCAAGCAACAGATATGTCTCAATCATCATCTCACACACACACTTTTCTATCTGACAAGTTGAGTGAAGAAGACTCCTCTCGTGAGCCTCAATTTCTATATATCGTCATCAGCATATGGATTAAGATTCGGATTAATATCTATCATTATCAAATTAATCATGTGTTGGACAATATTGCTAATCAACTTTCGAATATTAGTCTCGCTTTCATATATATTCCATCCAAAATAGAGATTCTCCCCGTTCAACTTTTCCCATCTTTATTCGTATCAATCAGTGTGAAAAGCTCTTGCTCAGTTGCTATTGAATTTGCTTACTCTAGTTCAACTCTCTTTTACGTAGGAGCCAAATTCAACATAATTATGAGTTAATTATGTAATTTTGACTAGAAATTCTTATGTACTCAGCAGAGGAGATTAACATGTTTTACTTGGTACAATTTTTACTATTATTTTTTTTTCCTTAATTGCCTTTTCTGCTTCTAAGACTAATTAATGATCCAGATGTATTTCTCTATGAAGGACAAAAGAACTGCTCAATTTTCACAACGATCCAAGATTCCTTGTCCAGCTCATGCTGGCTGTACAAGATTATTATCTATAGAAATAATTAAATTAGTTTTCAATTGAAAAATTATTCATATATTTTATGATTTATCCCAAATGGGAGCAGTACCCTATAGGCTATAGCAATAGTAATATTTGTTGAAAAAGCAATGGAAACATTATATATAGGTACCACCACCAAGATATTAATGAGATTCCTGACAAGCAATTAATTTGTAGGGGATTATTATAAATGAAGCTCATCTCGATGGGGGGAGATTATGAAACTTTGTAATATATGAGGTGTAGCTAGCATGGTAGAAACCCGAAGTTTTCCCTGCATTAATTGCTTCACATGATTCAACGCTTCCTTTTCATGTCTTTCAAAATAAAACAGCTCTTCTTTCATGGTATGACGGTCTCCTTCGCATCTTTGTTTTCAAAATGTCGTATACTACCGATAAGACTAATGTCCTAGAGACATAATTCATGAACCTAAATATTAATTTACATATTTTGATAAATAATATTTGATATTTTAAGAGATAAAATAGAAAATAAAATGTCAAATATCATTCATTAACGTATGTAAGTTGATATTTAAGCTCATGAGTTAGGTCTCTCAAATATTTTTTCTTATTGATAATAAGATAACATAACATAGATTAACAATGTATTTTCTCCTTTCTTAAATTTTGTCGCTTTGGGTGAATAAAGGTATGTTTGTGAATTGGTTTTAAAAAGGGAAGGAAAAGTTTTGGGGAATTTAATCATGATTTTTACATAATCATGATTATGCCCCTTCAAAACATTTTCTTACACTTGTAAATCTAACTCATAAACACATCTTAAGAGTAATTTAACAAGTAAGTGTATTAAAATACTCTTACGTTGTGTTTGGTTGCCGAAACATTACGAAAATACAGAGACATAGGGGAAGGAAACAAAAATCACAAGACTAACAATCAATCTTGTATTATGTTTGGTGATAATATACAAGACACAATTTATTGTATCTATATCATGTTTGATTTTGTCATGACAAGACATAAAACATGACAAATGACTAAAATACTCTTTGGGTCTCCTTCTCACTCATTCATAATTTTATTAAAACTATGTCTTTCCTTGTCGCCGTGTCTCAGTAAAACGGAGGTACAGAAAATATACTAATTTTTTTCCTTGAGTCACAAGTTTTTGTACATGTCTTCATAACTAAACAAGATTTTGTGTTCACATACCCTTGTATTTGTGTCATGCATCAGCAACCAAACTATTTACTCCTCCTGTTTTCTTTTATTTGCCTAATTTTAACTTTTTAGGGTTTCAAACTATATGTTCATTTGCAATATCTATGTGCGTTTATTTCTTTTCTTCCATCAACACCCCTAAATATAGTAGAACATTTATTAATATAGTTGATATAAGAAGAGTAATAATTGTATTAAAAATAGTAATTTATATTTTTATATAAGAATAATTTTGTCGATTCATATTATTTTATACATTTTACCTAGATATTTTTTTATCTTAACACGTGTATTATTTGATTTTGGACGGATAAAATAAAACATGAGGAGAAGTTTAGTTAAAATGCACTAGGGTGATGACAAAGGATATTTAATTAGGAACACAATTAAATACTTAATAGTAAATTTTACCTTAAAAGTGAGAATGTCCGATGATTTAGACAAAAAAAATTTTGGCCAAAGTAACAATTAATTAAAAACGGATGGGGTATCTAAAAGTTTAAGTTTGGTTTGGTTAAACTTCCTTTTAAGAGATGAATTATATATACTTCATCATGAGAGATTCCTCGAATTTCAAAAGTAATGAGCAAAAGTATCATAACATATTTGTTTGCCAAACATCAAAAGGGAGCCGGTGATTTTTTTCTTTAATTTTGGATAAGTTGTCTTTCTAATAGAAAATTCAGCAAAGATAGAGTTGTTGATTTAACTAGTGCTTGGCTTATCTACCTAATGGGTAACGGATAGTGTGTTAGTCATGGCAACCAACACCTGAGACCTGAGAGTGGGTAAATTGAATGTTTTAAAATTTAATTTAACTTTGAGAAAATATACATTTCCATGCATTTAAATATTACATGCATCAGAATAAATTAAGAAAGATGCAAACATTATGAAGTACTCAATTATAACTTGGAAAAACAATAACCATGATTAAGGTAATAATTTTAAAATGTAATAAAGTAAAGAGTACGGATAGAAAAAAGTAAATACAAAATTTATCCTGATTCAGTCACCCACTAAGGCCTACGTTCAGTCCTCAAACAATTCTCTTGAGGTTTTTTTTTTTCACTAGATCCAATCTTTCAAATGTTTGGAAAACCACTACAACACTTGGGTACTTTAACTTTAAGGGATTTCTTACCGTTAAAATTCAAGTCACTCAAGTACAAGAGATGTCTCACTCTTAATTTATTTGAGGGATGTCTCATCCTCTTACAATTAATTCAGAAATACATAAGAAAGAATAGAATCACTCTCAGATAGAGGATATTATACAAGTTGAAGATTCAAAAAGTTTTGCAAATGATAACTCATTTTGACACCAAAACTTTGATGAAAAATCATGGAAGAAAAAGAACAAGTAAGTGTAATTGATATTTGGTTTTTCATTATTGAAATGTTGCATCACAAATGGTATTTATAAGCTTTGAAATCGTGCATGTCGTTTGGCTTTTAAATAGACACAACCTTTGATAAAAAAAAGTCATCTTATTTTGATCATAACATCTAGTCGTAATCGATTACACATTTATGTAGTCGATTACATGCATGTGTAATTGATTACATATTTATATAATTGATTACATGCATGTGTAACCTGTTACCTCTTATGATAATTTGTTATGACATTGCCAGAAACATGTAATTGATATGTATATGTGTGGTAATTGATTGATTACTTAAAAAACACTTGAAAACATGATTCCAATATTCACCCTTCAAATTAAAATTGTTCTAACCAATCTTTAAGTTAAGTACTTTATGAAAAACTTGTTTAAAGCAAGTTCTTTCAAAATCAAATTTTTTTGTTAATTCATTAAAAACTTGGTTGAAAATATTTTTTACCTAGCTTGAGACTTTAATTAAAATAGTGGTCAAGTTAAAGTTATCAAATTGAAACTTTTAACATAAAGAACCTAAGTTCTAATAATGTGTACCAGTGTAGCGTTGAACTTGTTCTTTGCTTGTGAGAGACCAATTGCTTGTAGCTTTGCTATTTTGATTGCAACCTTTTGAAATCCTCTTTGGCATCTTCAAAACCTTTGAGATTATTCTTGGACTTTGTCTCCTTCATGTATTGTCAATCTTTGGCATCATCATGTTCTACATGGAATAAGCATTTATATTTTCGACCATTTCTTATTTAAGCATCATTAGAATAGTTTCATTTCTTCTTCAAGTCTCATTCTTTTGTACTTGGACTTTCCCACATAAGATTACACACTTGAAAAGCATAGTTAGTCCATAAACTCTATTTGCCTAATAAGCATGATTTCTAAGAATATAACACTAGAATGTGTTTCATGCATAAACTTGATCACATAGATTACACATTTTATTATATTTCATTGAGCAAATATAGAAATCTTTTGTATTGTATTTTTCATCATTAAAACATATCACATTTAACCCACTAGAGAAAATAAAGTTCCACATCGTGTGCTATTTATTATTAGTATTAAGTTTCTATTATTGTTAGTGGTTGTATTGTATTCTTCTATCAATAAAATGAATATTATGACTAAAATAAAATAGATAGTCCGAAGAACTTCATTCCCTTAGAAAGTGACATCATGGAAGCTAGCTAGCTAGAGAGATTCTTATATGATTTTTGACCACATTTTTAATGCATGGTTCAAGATCCTCTTTAACCACTGTATGGTCCATGACCATACAGGATGCTAAGAATAAATTAACATCTTATTATATCTTATTTTATCTTGAATTGATTTAGGTTTATCTTAGTTTGATTACATTATGATTTATCAGTTAATGTGCATAGCTTATAAATAGGCATTGACTCCTTTGTACTTAACAAGACAATGCAACATTCAGTAATATACATGTTATTCTCTACATTCTCTCTTATATTAGTTGTACACTTATTCCTGTTTATCCACAATGCTTAATATGGTATCAGAGTCATGGTATCCACCATGACTTGTGTATCAATCTTGTCTCCCATCCAAGCTATCATCGTACAATCTCGTTTTGTTTCTGCCAATCTAATAACTCTGTTTTCTGCTATCCACAAAAGCAATACTTGTTTGCCATCACCGATTATTTAAATTTCCAAGCTCCATTGATTACATTGCATCTGTTGGTTCCGTCCCAACTCAAATTGTTGCTTGCGATGGTTTTGCCCTGTCCAAATCGTTACCTTTATTAGTACCGCTCAATACCAGATCGTTACCTTTGTTGGTTCTACCTAGCATGTTGTCTTTGTTGGTTTGGCCCTGCCCATTGCCTTTGCTAGTTCCTCCTAGCATGTTGCCTTTGTTGATTCTGTCTAGCCTGTTGCCTTAGCTGATTCCCCTGGTCCGTTGCTTTAGTTGGTTTCACTCAACCCATTGTCTTTACTGGTTATTCCCAAGCCTTTAATTGTTGCCTTCACCTCGTCGTTCCTACTTTCATGCAGACTCGACATGTATACTTCCATGCAAACACGACTCATATGCTTTTGTATAGACACTATTGTCATTTAACTGTCACAAATATAAAACTTGAGGAGCTTTATCTTGAGGGAGTGTGTTAAGAATAAATCAAAATATTATGGCATCTTATCTTATCTTAAATTGATTTAGGATTATCTTAGTTTGATTACATTCTAATTTATCATTTAATGTGCCTAGACTATAAATAGGTATTGGCTCATTTTTACTTAACGAGACAACACAACATTCAGTAATATACACATTATTCTCTGCATTCTCTCCTGTACTTGTTGTGCCCTTATCCTCGTTCACCCACAATGTTTAACATGGCATCAGAGTCGTGATAGAATACCACGAATTATGCATCAGCCATGTCTCCCATCCGAGTTGTCACCGTACAGTCTCATTTCACTTCCACCACTCTAATAACTTTGTTTTCTGCTATCCACAAAAGCAATAATCGTTACTATCAACTGTTCTTTAACTCCCCACGCTCCATTCATTACACTACATCCATGTTAGATCGTTGCCTCCGTTGGGTTTGCCCAACACCAGGTCGTTACCTTTGCCAATTTCGCCCAACTCGTTGCCTTTTTTGGTTTTGCCCAGCTCATTGCCTTTGTTGGTTCCTCCCAAGCCTTTACTTGTTCCCTTTACCACGCCATTCTTGCTTTCGTGCAAACTTGACACGTCCACTTACGTACAAACACTATTGTAATAAATCAAAATATTATTATATTTTATCTTAAATTGATTTAGGTTTATCTTAGTTTGATTATATTCTGCTTTATCATTTAATATGCTTAACCTATAAATAGACGTTGACTCTTTTGTACTTCATGAAACAATACAACATTCAATAATGTACACGTTATTCTCTACATTTTCACTTGTACTTGTTGTTCCCTTATCTCTGTTCATTCACAATGTTTAACACGGCAATCTTTCAACTAGATGAAGAAACTGAGAAACTTGTCGTAATTGGTTTCTCTGAAATTACGAATTTTGAAGGCAATAAAATATGGTTGAAGAAACAGACATCTTACCAGGTTAGAAGGAAAAACATGAGACCTCCAAGGTGAGCATTAAATGAGCATCGTTGTGATGAATAATAAGATTCAAGGATTCATTTTCGAGATTCATGTTGTTTGCTACTGTCAGTTATATATTAATGGTGAGTGCGATTTCTTAACTGAATTAAGCAAAAAAAAAAAAAAACCATTTATTTAGTTTATCCTCAACGTTGGTAATCTCACAACTAGTTTGTGTGTTGACCGTAGAAAACCTTTTATGAAGCAACAATTATGCTAAGAAGGCTAATAAACTGGAGAACGAGCAGTAAACAACTTATCATGAGGATAATATAAATTCGATTTTCACTAATAATTACAAATATTATTGAAAAAATAAGGATAGAGCCTCCTAATTATTTAACATAATTGTTTTTTTTAACAAAAAATAAAGACATTTGACAATTTTAAATGATAATATATATATATATATAAAATATTATTGTCAAATATCATTTAAAAGAATCATTATATTTTGTTTTGGGTCTAATTCACAGGAGTTGTTACTTGTAGGAAGATACTGATATTTAGACTAACATTACAAAGGGCCCATGCTTCCATATTTTGCACTGTAATTGCTATTTTTCTCAGTATCCACAAGGGGTATATAACAACTAAGCCCAACCTTAGTCTTAAAACCTTCGTTGGGCCCAGGCCAATGACTTGTTGACCCAACCAAAAATAAACTAACCCCATTGATGAATTAAAAACATGAGTCAGACCCAAAAAAGGAAAAAAACAAACAACTGGGGGACCCACATTCGATGCCCAATGGATCCCCGTGATCAGCATGACAACCTCGTGATATGGACTCACAGTTTATAATTGAAAAGCCATTCAATATGTGATTTGAATTATATCTAATTTAATCATCTAAAATCACACAATAATTTCTCTCTTATAAGACGTTTATTCTGCCTTTAGTGTTTTTGGCTTTAAAAGAAATTATGACACAAATGCTTTGCTCATCTATAGAGTATTTTAGTTTATTTGATACTTTGTGTAATGTCAGTGATATGATTAGGTCACCTTAATTTGCTTCCATTTGTACTTGTGGTGTGATGCAAAATCGTCTATATTTTGAGATATTAAAAAATACAAACTCTACGGTTCTCATTGATTTATAATATTTCACTTATAAGTTCGTGTCTAAATAAGTTCTTTTGAATCGGTCTTTTGTTGGTAATCAAGTTATTGTCTTTGAATATTATCAAAGAAAAGTTTAGTAAAGAATAAAGAAGGCTGATTCGAATTTAAACATTTTCTATTATGTGTGAGTCACTTCCGTAAATATATGATTATATCATTGAAAACACGAGCACTAGTGATTTATAATATGCTTGCTGTATCCTTTCCACCCATCTTTGATTTTAGCCTTTTTTATCTTGACACTAATCCTGATAGGAATCGATGCCTGTCAATCATTTAGGCATTTACCCACTTTTATCTCTGTTCTTTATTTTTCTCCTTTTCCCCTTAAAGCTTACTTTATGTCTCTATCACATTGAAATGAAATAAGAATAATAAGGCACTTCACAAAAAGTAGATGAGGACGATTTGAGTATCAATATTGAGATAGAATGTTAGTAAATCTTCAATGCCTTTATTATAAATAAATACTTACCAAAAGTGGGTAGTTTGTTTTGACTGAATAAGACTAACATACGCACTCAAACATGTAGCAGACCAGTATAAGAATTGGATGAAAGCTAGCTATATATACGTATTGCAGTCACGCAGAAGCTAATGAAGTTTACCTTATAGTTATCCATTAGATCACTTGCGATAACTAATCCTTGACTAATAATCGGACCAAGAGGGAAAGATTTCCCAAACAACCTTTTTTTTAACCCACAATAAATTTGAACTCGGGTAATGATGGTTAAAAACTATAGATGCCTTCATGCTAAGTCCAATTGATTATATTATGTAACAGTTAAATAAGATTTTAACTCCTAATAAATCACAAATTTTGGTTTTAACTCTTAATAAATAGTTTTGTGATTTCAGTTTGTAATAAATTTATTTTATTTTTTTGTTTTTATCCCTACCATAAGCTTAGTTTGTTAACTATTGACGTGACAGGCGGAAGTCAAAGTCAATCCTAATTATATAGCACCTCACTTATTTACGTGGATTAAACTTTATTAAACAAGTTTTTAGTCATTAATCAATCATAAATTTTGGTTTTAGTCCCTAATAAATCAAAACTTTTGGTTTTAGCCCCTAATAAAAAAATGGTTTCAGGCCCTAATAAATTTTAAGTTTTATTTTTTGCCCATATCATTAGCTTGATCAATTAAGCCTAAAGAAATTAATCACCCCCTTCTCTTCCTTCTCCCCTTATCTCAATCACTCCCTTGGTTGTCTCATGACCATTGTTTATCACCTCTCACCTACCACCACGGTTCTATCCTTCAACCACCATACCACCAATCGCAACTCCCTGTCAAAAAATCACATTGTAGAGGCAAAAACCACAAACAATGTGTCCTCTTCAATGACTTCTGTGGCAAGGCAAGGCAAGGGACAATGAGATTTGTAGTGGCACATCCATCACTTCCTGACTTCTAGGAGCCACCATCGTTCATCCCCCATGAAACTATTCTATCCTCATATTTGTGAGGAACCACAACGCCTACTTTATGTCACTACCAGCAGGACAAAACCATTGTGCCACTACCACTTGGCAAGGAAAGGCGAGGGACAATGAGATTTATAGTGGCACCTCCATCACATCCTAACTTCTAGCAGCCACCATAGTTCATCCCTCATAAAACTATCGCCAACCCTTAGATCTGTGAGGAAACACAGTGCCTACTTTGTGTCACTACCACTAGGACAAAACCATTGTGTCATTAGTAGTGGTTTGAGCGAAGTTAAGGATGGGACTGCATGACTTATGATTAAGGAAGTGGCTTGTGGGGTTGATGTCAAGGTCCTAAATGCGGCAATGACGGTGTGGTTCCTCATAGATCTGAGGACTGATGATAGTTTCATGAGGGGTGAATGATGGTAGCTCTTTGAAGTCAGGAAGTGGTGGAGGTGCCTCTACAAATCTCGTTGTCCATCGCCTTGTCTCGCCGAAGATGTCATTGAGGAGGGCACGTTGTTTGTGATTTTTACCTCAAGAATGTGGTTTATTGGAAGGGAGTTACAGTTGGTGGTGTGGTGGTCGAATGATAGAACCATAGTGGTAAGTGAAAGATGATAAGCAGTGGTCATGAGACAGAGAATGAATTGATTAAGATAAGGAGAGACGAGAGAGAAAGGGGTGATTGATTTCTTTAGGCTTAATTTATCAAGCTAATGATATCGGCGAAAAATTAAAATTAAAATTTATTAGGGATATTGAAACCAATATTAGGGGCTAAGACCAAAATTTTTTATTTATTAGGGATTATAACCAAAATTTATTATTTATTAAGGACTAAAAACTTATTTAAGAAATTTTTTATCTCACATGGATAAGTGAGGTGTCATATAAGCAGGGTTGGCTTTGACTTCTGTCTATCACGTAAGTAGTTAATAAACTAAGCTGACGGTAGGAACGAAAAACAAAAATATAAATTTGTTAGGGACAGAAACCAAAAAAATATATTTATTAAGGGTTAAAACCAAATTTTGCGATTTACTAAGGACTAACAACTTATTTAACAATATTATGTAAATTATAACTCATGTGATCATGAATAAAATTTTGAATTAAAAAAATTTATAGGTTAATTATCACACACACACACACACACACACACACATATATATATATAAATGAATGATTTAGGTGAGAATGAGCTTCTTGAATTTTAAAATATATATATTTATATATATATATATATATATATATATAAATTAATTTCAACCCATTAGTTCACTCTTTATATATTTCCTCTTGAATCATCTTAATCATCCTCTATATATATCATAACTCATTTTTTTTATCCACATAACTCAAAATAATCATCCTCTATATATATCATAACTCATTTTTTTTATCCACATAACTCAAAGTACGCGTCAAAAGAACTCAAGCTCAAAACCTTGGTCAAAAACTAATAGAAAATTAACTATGGAACCTCTCAAACAAAATATCAAAGTTAACTAGCCCACTTTACGCTATCCCCGTTGGGACTATTCTACTAATTCTTTTGCTACCTAACCTGAACTTTTTCTCTTGTCCTCGTACCTTTTAAAATACTACAAGTTAAACACATGTAACCATGGCAAGCTCGCCTATCTTGGTGGTGGATTTGGAATTTGCAAACCCATGAGAAGTTACAAGTTGATGGTTTTATTAATTGCTGATCTTCCACAAAGCTCTCTTCCAACAAATAACTTGCGTGTGAGAAGACATTTAGCAACTTATGCAACTTGCCAAACATTGTAGAAACGCCTCAAGTGAAGATGAAACCATCATTGGCTCATAAGCACCTAGACTTTTCTGAAGAATAAAAAAAGTAAACACCTACACTAATTAAACGTTGATAACCCAATTTTTTTTCCATTTTTTTTATCTCTATTTTTTTGACTGTGAATATTTGTAAAGAGGGTTGGTGTCCTTATTCTTTAGTGTTAATCTTACCCTTGAACATAGTTGTTTGAATTTATTATTTTTTGGACTGACATATTATGTGTTATTTGTAATTCTCTTTGCAGTTATTTTTGTCATCCATTATAAAAATGACGAAAATGTTTAGATCTATTATTGTTCCGAAGTATGCACCTCGGTCCACTCTCTGGATCCTAGAGCTTCAAGGTCTCTGGACTCGCGTTGCGGTGGATACCTGCAAACGCTCCAACGCTCAAGTAAGCAAGGGATTAAGGTAGTTTAGTAAGTGATAATTAGATGATCTTTCATACCTAGGGTATGAGTTATTATATAATTGAGGTGGTTGAGGTTCTTCAACGTGTCGCGGTGGTAGGAGAATATCTCGTGTCCGCGTGTTGCAGTGGGAGGAGAGGATCTCGGAGCTGTTGAGCCTGAGAAGGTAGGAGCAGAAGATCTCGAAATCGTTCAAGGGCTCGCGAGCGGCCAAGCGAATTGGGCCGGTCCGCGGACTTTGGGCCCAGATCTTGGAGGTGGCTTAGGATGAGCTTTTATGGCCCAATCCGTAACAATTATGAAATAAAGTGTATTACATTATTTGAATTATAGTATTTTTTGTGCTGATCTTGACGTCCAAAATAAAAGAGCTGGTTACATAAGAGTAATAAATTTAAACTATTAAATCTTATATAAATAGTTTAAGATTACAACACAAAAATTGAGTGTGATTTTTAAAGTGGTTATATAACATCACACATCTTTTAATCTTAATTATCCGTGTATAACTGAATAATCAAAATTTGTTATTCTCACCCTCATCCGTACAGTTGCTCATTTTCGCCGGACTCATTCCATGCACATATTTGGTACCCACATAAATCATATTAATTCGGTGATAAGAGAAGAGAGTAATTTAATGTGATGGCGGTTTCTAATAAATCTGAAAAAGATAGCAGAGATTCTGTCCCTTTGTGGAGTGTCCTATTCTTCGCCGAATGGGCCACGCACACCTGTAAAAAAAAATGATAACTTTCCCCGCCCAAAATAATTCTTAGTGGACCAAAATAAAATAGAGTCCACACACTTCACACTTTAGTTGGACAACACAGCTAGACCACGAGCTCGCCACGCGCCCACCGCAACCCTCAAATCTCCACCGTACACCTGCAACAGATCCAACGGTCCACAGCCCCCACTCCCCTTTTATAAATCCACATCTCTATCCGAACACACTCCCACCACACCACCGCTCTAAAACAGAAGAAACCCTTTTCCCTTTCAATTTTTCATTTCCATTTTCTTTCTGTTTTTTCGTTTTTTTTTTTCCTTTTCCTTCAAATTGCTCTGTTTGGTTTCAAAAATGCTTCTCAGAGCTGTTTCCGCTTCTTCTTCTTCTTCGTCGCTCTCTCTCTTCGCCGTTAACGGCGATCTTGCGCATTCTGTTCCGCCGTTGAGGAACTCTGTTTCCGTTCCCGGGAGGAATGCGGCGGCGGCGGTGGTGGTTTGCGCCGCCACCAAAGGCGCATCCAGCAGCGGCAACCGAACCCTAACCGGCGTGGTGTTCGAGCCGTTCGAGGAGGTGAAGAAGGAGCTCGATCTCGTTCCTACCGTGCCTCAGGTCTCCCTCGCTCGCCACAAGTACGTCGATGAATCTGAAGCTGCAGTTAACGAGCAAATCAAGTAGGTTCCTCTTTTTTTCTCTCTCAAATTCTCTTGTTCTTGTTTTGGTTTATTTTGCTTGAATCTGAATTTTGATGATTTTTGTTCTGTGTTTTCAGTGTGGAGTACAATGTTTCGTACGTGTATCATGCAATGTTTGCGTACTTTGACAGGGACAACGTCGCGCTGAGGGGAATTGCTAAGTAATTAGCGAAATGAATTATCTTATGGATCTGCGGTTTTCTTATTGTTTTTGCTTTGATTTTTTTTTTTTCCTAAATGACCGTGGTTTGTGGTTGTTGCAGGTTTTTCAAGGAATCGAGTGAAGAGGAAAGAGAGCATGCTGAGAAATTGATGAAATATCAGGTGTTCATAACTTTTAATTTTCACTTTCTGTTTTTAGTATAATCTGTTTATTTGGTCGTAGATATTTGATTTGGCTTTTAATTCTGTATATCCTGTTATGTGATGTTCGATTCTGATTTTTTCTGTGTTGCTGAAACTATTCTTTTTTTTTTTTTTCCTCCCTCAGAACAAAAGGGGAGGAAGAGTGAAGTTGCAGCCTATAGTGATGCCGCTTTCTGAGTTTGATCATGAGGAGAAGGGAGAAGCGCAGTATGGTTAGTGTTTTTACCAACACGATGACTTCAAAATCATGTGATCTGTTATAAGTGGTGACAGAAAATTTGATTCTCTTGCATTGTCCTTGCATGTCTGTATTCCTCGCTGCGCTTTGTGATTCTGAATTTTTTTTTTTAGTATTTTACAGTTTGATATCGTTTCAGATTTTCAATTTCATTGCACGATATATGCCAATCATTAGCAGGGTGGTAACCTTCCAAATCTGACTGCATATTGTGTTAGTGCTGTTTACGTATCCGTAGTTGTTTAATTCTGTTTTAGAAGTACATTATTTGTTAGTAAATACTACCAAGATGTTAAAATACAAGGGTTTACTTCATTTTTGTGGTTTTTTCCCCCCATTTTTGCAGCTATGGAACTTGCTCTGTCATTGGAGAAGCTAGTGAATGAGAAGCTCCTTCACTTGCACAATGTAAGACAAGTTTCTTTGGTTTTACTGCATGTGCTTCGTTTCATTTGTCTCCCTTCATGTTGACACTGATATTTTGTTGAAATATGTTGCTTGACAGGTTGCCTCAAAGAACGGTGATGTGCAGTTGGCAGATTTCGTGGAAAGTGAGTTTTTGGGTGAACAGGTATCTATAAATTTGGTGTTGCAGACCTGCAATTACGATTTTGTTTACCTTATTAGTGTAAAGATTATGCAGAAGTGTGTGTTATGTGGTACTTAATTGATCTCAAAGTTCTGCTCTAAACTTTTCTCATTTTTGTTCATAGGTGGAATCCATTAAAAGAATCTCTGAGTATGTTGCTCAGCTCAGAAGAGTTGGGAAAGGACATGGTAAGAATTTCGAATTCTGTTTCCTGTAAAATTGGTCTTAGTTTTGTTTTCCCATTCTTAAGTAGGTATATTTTCCTTGATGGCCTTTTTCAGGTACCTGGCACTTCGATCAGATGCTGCTCCATGAGGCATGAAGAGTAGCTGTTTGAATTTGATGGACTTGGCTGCTTGATGATTATCCCCCCCCCCCCTCTTCTTCTTGTGTTAAATAGTCTATGTAACTAGTCCCATGTAGCTGATTTTCAAGTCTTTTGGTAGAAGGTGGAACTGAACTGTGGCTGAATAAAATGAATGTGGACTAGTGTTTATTTTGCAGCACAACGTAGTCTTATACCTCTACGTTAACTAATAATAACCGGATTCTAGTTAAAATTGTTTTCACATCTCATGAAATTAGAAGAATCTGAGTAAAACTGAATCATGCCCCTTCGTACTTATGCTTACCTCCAAGTAATTGTGCGGTTTTAAAATTAAAAAAGAGGATTCGTGGGGGATTAAAACGGACGGCTTTTATATTCTGTTGATGCCTTTCATGGCTGAGAAGGGCATTCTTGCAATACCAAGAGAATATGAGCATTGCATTTTCTACTCTTTTTTCTATGAGAAAACGAAAGGAAATAGATTAAGGTGTAATATAACCCGTGTTTATTTACGGAGAGAATCTTAGATGTACAATAAGCTTTGTAAGACAATTTTGTTCAAATATTTTTGTATATTCTTGTTATTTATTCGGTCAGGTATTCTTTTTCTTTTGGATGTGGTCCTCAAGTCTTAGTGCAGTGGGGTCAATTACAATCAATTCATTTGATCACCCTGCCTAATTTGGAGACCCACAAAAGAAAAGCGGTTCTTAAATAAATAATAAATAAACAAATAATGTTCCATAAGATCTATCTATTAGTATTATTTTTGAGCAAAAAATTCTAAAATAAAATGTGAAAAATGTCTTCTCCCTCACATGAATTAATTTCAAAGTTATTATTAAAATAAATCAATTTTTTAGAGTTGATTTAAATCGACTCTCGTGATTTAAATCGACTCTTGTTTTACTTCTTTTTTAAACACAAGTTGATTGAAATCGACTCCTATAATAACAAAAATTATTTTTTTTAAAATATCAAAAACATAAAAAAAAATTAATAAGTTATCCCCAAATATCAAATTTATTTTTAAAGTTGAATTTTGTACCTACATGACATCAAAGACAAATTTAATGTTAGAATATTAACCTTAGAGATGAATTTGTTTTTTTTTTTTTTTAATTTTTGGAGACAATAATAACTGCTAATATTAAAGGTGATGAATTTAAAAATTTACTCCTTTGAAAGTTATAACAGTGCTGAAGGCATACGAAGAAACCTCCATTTGGTGAATTGGGAGACCCTTTGCAAACCCAATAACTTGGGTGGGTTGGGCTTCAAAAGAATGGGCTGATTCAGTGAAGAGACTTCTCATGAAACTTGTTTTTGACCATGATTAACAACCCCGAGGGATTAACTGGAAAAATACAGAAAACAATCTCCCTTTGCCAAGAAAATTGTACTATCAAACTAAGACTTCTCCCTGTCGCGCAGGCGCAGTCAAAGGAAATCCCATGCATTGCATTCTCAATAGCCACAACAATGACTGAGTGAGGGGGTGGGTGTTTAGCAGGCGATATAATCCGTGGCAATATACCAATTAGCAGAACCCTATTTAAATCCCACGAATGAAATTTAATCAACTTACTCACAAATGTCCTTAATACAGTTTACGACACGATAGCAGAACACTATAATTGTTAACTAAGTTTCGTATCCTGTAGCAGTTATTGCATGAAAACGGATGTATAATAGAACCAACTATAATTAAAATTGCATATTTTAAGATATGAGAGCAGTTTATAACCATGAGATATATATTATTTTTTATAACATTAGAACCAGAGATTGATAGGTATCCTACAGAAACTATCTCATGTTTAAAAGTATAACAATTTTCCGTGCATGTTAAAAAATCTGTCCACCGAACCTATAGATATAAGACCTAAATCTTAAGAAAACGCTGTAAAGACGAGTAACAGCGAATCATTTAATATAGTGCGCAAACATACCACACATTCAGCTGTAACATAATCCAATTCCTAGATTAATTAGGACCGCATTCCATTAGAACAGGCTGCTTCAATGATTATGTAGGATGAGAAACTAGATAGGTATTAAAAAGACGAGATTTGTTCATAAATATAGCAGGCACGATAAAAGCAGTATAGAGCAAAATTCCAAAATTCAACAGATGAAATCTTGAACTAAGAAATAAAAAACATAGGAATTAAACTAACAAACACTCAGTCTCCGTCTATTCATTCCACAAGAGATTTAGGCAGTGGCGGCTTGTTGGGCGGCAATCCTCTTCCTCGCTTCCTCAATAATTGAGAGCTTAATACCCTTGCCCTTTGGAAGTGAAATCCATGGCTTTGTTCCCTTGCCAATGGTGAACACATTGCCCAAACGAGTCGCAAACTCATGCCCAGTGGCATCCTGAACATGGATTGTCTCAAAGGTTCCCTTATGCTTCTCCCTGTTCTTGATAACTCCAACACGGCCTCTGTTCCTTCCTCCGGTGACCATAACTACATTCCCAACATCAAACTTGATGAAATCAACAATCTTGTTTTCCTCCAGATCCAGCTTGATGGTGTCATTGGCCTTGATCAGGGGGTCTGGGTAGCGGATAGTGCGACCATCATAGGTGTTCAGGTAAGGGATACCCTTTTGGCCAAACTGCACTGACTTAACCTTGCAGAGCTTAAACTGCCATATTAATAACATACAAGAAAACAAGTGAGACAATAGACATATTAAGTGGGAATGATCAACCATTCAATATGTCAAGTCAAAAACAAACAACTAACTACAAAGAATCCTGAAACTGGCATTTCTAAAATGCTCGAAGTTATCAAGACTAGTTTAATAGAAAACAATAACAACTTGATACAATTAAATGAAATATACAGACAATAGTTGCATTGCAATGTAATTTTGGAGGATGGTAGGTTGGATAAAAATTTTAAGTAACCAAATAAAAATACCTTAGCCTCCTCATCCCTGACTGAGTGAAGACGGAATCGGCCTTTGGTGTCATAAAGCAGGCGGAAGTTCTCATTGGTTTTAGGGATGGATACAACATCTGCAAAGAGGCATTTAAAGCAAAGGAAAATCATTACCTCGAGCCAAATTGATATGAACATAAGATATTAGGACAAACCAACTCTATGTCAAACATGAACCAGGTAGAAGCCTCTACAATTAATTTCAATACACATATTCCAGTTCCCAATTTCCTATGTTAAACCAACAAGCCACCACATAATTTGAACGTTGACAATTTGTTATCAGTTATCACACGGAATGAGAGAGGAAAAAAAAAACATCCAGTATTCATCTTAAAACTTGAATAACACAGATTCAGTTAATATTTAACTTTGCCCTCAATTCGCTGCATATATCCAGAAGAGCTTGATATACAGGTATACGCATCAGAACACAAAAACTCAATGACTTCAAAAGAAAAAAAATACTCTAGCATTTTAAATTGACAAATGAACTCATGAAGTAAACAACTGTTCTGCACGACAAATTGGAACATACGTACCCATAAAACCAGATGGGTAAGTCTTGTCAGTCCTGACTTTGTTGTCAACGAGAACATGTCGCTGCATCAGAATAGCAATGACTTCACGGTATGTCAGGGCATACTTCAGACGGTTTCGCAAGATGAGAATAAGCGGGAGGCATTCCCTAGACTTGTGTGGTCCAGAAGAGGGCTTGGGGGCCTATTAGGAAAATAAACCAACAAAAATTACGCAAGTCTTCACAATACACCATTATAAACTGATCAAATATCAGAAGATTAAGGAAACTTTCGCTTACAAATGCACCACCGAGTTTGTCAAGCATCCAATGCTTAGGGGCATTGAGCCTCTTCATATGCTTCTTCAATCCTCTCGCCTGTTACAAAACAAGAGTTAAAATTCAAAGCACAAACACAGATTCAAAACGAGATTTCAAAAAAAAAAAAAAAACCTAAACCACCAGAACAAACTAATAACAAATTACAATAACAATCACAGCTTTCTTCAGCCGATTCCTAAAGGAAAGAAAAAACACAATACATATTTTACAGCGTAAAATCTACAGAACCCCATCACATACCACAGTAGCATAATCAATCCAACCACACTATCACTGGTAAATCACAAAACCTAATTTGAATGTAGCAAACTACGGATTAATAAGCGCCGCTTCACACAATTTCGACGGTTAAATTTCAACTAAAAACAAAGAAAAATAAGGGCACGAAACCAATTATGAGCAGAAGATTAAATCAGAAGGAGCGAGAAAAGATATGGCGGAAGAAGAACTACGAACCATGTTGGGTTTGCGAGCTCTGAGATCTGAGGGAACTAGTGCTCTAGTGCTCCAATGGATAGCTCCAACGGCAGAGGCAGAGAAAGCTGGAAAGATGAAAATGGAGCTTGCGGCTTTTTAAGGAGTGATTCTGATGCTGATAAACCCTAGTTTCGGGGATGCTGGGTCATGGGCCTCATTAGGCCCGTTTTTCATGGTAATTGGGCCTATCAAGTAAATACAACTTGACAAGAGCTGAGACGCCTAGTGACCAAAAACAAGTGTTGACCCCAAAAACCAAAATAGTGCTTTAACCCGCGCATTGCACATTTAAGTTATATAATAGTAATGTAAATGTCATGCTCTTTTCTTTTTAATTTTTCTCTGGTCTTTGTCCTCACTCCATAAAATTTGTATAACAAAATATGTTTTGTCGACGTACCATTTTACGCAAATTATATAATCTTCTTCTAAATCCACTCCTTTGCTTCATATATACAATATATATACAATATAGTTAACATCTATGCTTTACATTACGTAAATTGTGTAACGTTCCCGCATCCATCACTGATTCGCTAGTGTGACATATGTATAACATTTATAATATTTTTATTTTATTTTATTTGTCATGTATGTTACGCACATTTGTTATTACATGTGAGTTGTATATGTTTATTATATATTTATTATTTATTATTATCAATTTAATATATCAATCTTTATAAGAATCTATTTCATAACTAAGCATATAAATTTAATCATAAAATAAAATATACATAAAATTACTTTATCAATATGAGATTATTGAAGCTTTAATTTATATGTATTATATTGATATATTGATTATTGGTTAACTACTGATTATTAATATCAATTGATTATAACAAATAGGCAAAGTAAGAAGAGAAAAAATCGTTTTGTTTATGTCATGCACGTACAAACGTATTTGATGTCTATTAATAACTACATAAAGAAATCAACATTTTAATATCTATGAAAATGTAAACAAAATTCATAGATTGTACAAAATTCTTAATTGACATTCAGAAAAGTTGAGTATACTACATGTAGAAGCATCCCTTTCCCTTTCCCACATATTAAATGTGACTTTTTTTAGTGTGATTCTCAACCTTAAACTTGAGAGAGCTTATTAAGTAACCTATCCTCAAAGTTGTTTTGGGCAGAATTTTATGTTCTAACTAGTTGAGCTGAGTCATAGGCAGATATAAGAATTCTTCAATAATCAATAGGTTAGTTTATTTGAATTACCAATAGAAAAATGTAGTAAAAAAAATAAAACATAATTTTAAATCACATTTTTTCCTTAATTTCCAAACTTCAAGAATTTTGGTTCATTAGTAATTTGGATGAATAATAATTACTTGAAACTCCCATGGGTCCTAACTCTTGAGAGTTGAGAGGTAGTAAGGACTCGGTTACACACAAAAAAATCAACTCAAAATCAATTAGTTAGACAACATTTATAATGGTGAAATTTGATTCTCCATATCAATTAATAATATCGATTTTTTAATTAGTTAAATAAATGAAATGCATAAATGAAAGGATTAAAAAAATGAAAATTATAAATAATTTAAAATGCTTAATTAATATCTAGTGTATTGTCCATTACACTTGTATATGTATTCAATTTATTTAGTTTATAATGGTGGTGGCATGTGAGGATGGTGATAGAAAGGTCGGTGAGGATGGATATAGTGAGGTGTAAAAATATTTGTTCATGATAGAGAAGCTCTATGATATTGGAGTTTGTGATTGTGATTTGCTTTATTATTTTTTGTTATTAAATATAATAAATATAATTAGTTTAATTGTTAAATTAGTAAAAAAAATTGTAATTTCTAAGAAAACTTTAAATAGTCACGTGGCAGAATGAAGGTAGAATGAAGCATTGCTTAATTTTATTTTATTTTTATAATAACTTGGTTTTAGAAAGGATATCATATTTAAGATTTTTAATAAATAAAAAGCATAAAATAAATGAGTAAAAAAATGAAAATTAAAGGTTATTTAGAATGCTTAGGATTTAAAATGTTACTCATTGAACATGGTCCTATTTAGGGTAATAACTCAATTTTTTTTAATATTAGTAGTATATTAGTAAGGATGTTGATATATGTTTTTTTATACATGCATCTTTGTATTCCCATAATCTTTTAATAGATATAATGATTAATGAATTTTATTATTGTACTTGAACAAATAAATAATAATACAGTAATGTTATATGTTTCAGATTTCATATTTAATTAATAAGAATTATTAAATAAATGAATTTAAAAAAATAAAAAGTAAATGCTATTTAGAATGCCTAGAATTTGAAATGCAGATCATCGGAGGAGAGTTTATTTATGGTATTATCTTATTTTTAATATATAAGTATAATATGATTTTCTGTTAACCACTAATAATAAAGAATATGCTTTACCCAAATCAGGTGAGAAACATGCCAGGATAACCTACATACCTAACTAAACTAAATCATGAACCAGAAAATGTTAATAAAAAAAGTCATGCAAACTAGATAAAATTTAAACTGAAATCCTAGCCATGAAATTAAAAACATCAAATACATAAAACAATGTCTCCGTAATAATCTGCCAGTTACTCCTTCATTTAAATCTACATCTACAATAAAACCAGCCAGCCCGTCTAGCTCAGTTGGTAGAGCGCAAGGCTCTTAACCTTGTGGTCGTGGGTTCGAGCCCCACGGTGGGCGTTAGGTTTTTCATTTTCTTCTAATCAATGCTTTGTTAACTTAGCCTTAGCCTTAGGAGTTGGATAATATTTTCTCAACGAATGTCCTTTTTATTTATTTATTTTTGTCTTTGCTGCATAGTTCACCCCCTTTTCTTTTCATCTTTCTTAACTTTGTTCATTTGTGTTTTAGTGTAAATTATTGCTTGCTCTACCTGTTCTATTTTTAAAGAATTCTTAAGTGTTGCACTCATTTCATTTGATTATGCAGGAGGTAATGCACGGGGTTGAAGCTGCTGGAAATAATGATTTAATCATCCATGTTAACAGGAGGAAGGAATGTTGGTCCTTATAACAATGCCATTGTTGCTTCCCCTGAATCAATTGAACAACACAAATGGTAAACTTGTGAAGGAGGCACCAAGAGCAGTGAGAGTCAATATTATTGGAAATGAAACAAAAGAAGGGATAAACGTAATGCATTTTGGGGATTGCAAACATGCTCGATTCAGATGTGAGGTTCCAATATTGTTGCTTCAGATTTGTTGTGAGGCACAAAGGAAATAATGAGAGGCACAAACCTTTGCTTCTTCAGCAGAT
>QANU01068421.1:172970-199462 GCA_003254905.1 Nissolia schottii | reverse complement strand
AAAACTCAATCAACCTAGCTAAGCAACATAGAATTACAATCATTCTCAAACTAAACGATATAACCAAAACCCATCAAAGACAAAATTCTTACAAAAGCAGGAATAATCAAGTACCAAATCGAAACCAAATTCCAAATCCTGTCCTAGTTATAATCATATAGCATGAAATAGTCACCTAAAATTAACTAACAAGCCTACTATACAGAATGGTGTGACTCTGTTCTATTCTGTATAATGCAGAACATACAACCAAAGCAAACACAACACAAGTAACACCCTGTGACAATCCTTCGAAGAGAGAGAAAAAAAAAGAAGGGCGTCTCGCGCGAAATGCTAGTCACAGGGCACGTCTCGTGCTAGACGTATAGCATCTCGCACGAGATAATGTTCACACAGGGTCATCTAGTGCTAGGTAAGTGCGAGGATTATAGTCTCACATTTATTAACGCTATAGAAGAGGGTCCCTGTAACGAAGCTGAAACTGGAACTAGAACTGAAATGAATTTACAGTGTCTAGACTCAACAAGTAAGGAAGTATGCTGTCAACAAGTGGAACAGAGTTCCTTAGGAAATTCAAGAAAAACAGAGTATAAAATCAAGACTGGTGCGTGCACTTTCTCAGGCATGGGGATTGCCGCTCCCGATCACCGGCGACAATAGCCTCCCCAGTGAGCGTACCCAAGGGGGATAAAGGATTATTAGTCGCGATTGTGCCCGTCACCACCTTGTTAGCAACACGTCGCACCTGAAGAACACGGAGTTGTGTCAGATAGGGATGAGTAGAGAGGAATTCACAGGAAGAGAAGAAAAACTCACTATACTCATGCCTCTTGAGTGTTGAATCCTTCCAGTTTTGTACTTGGGCGACTAGCTCTCTCGCTCCTGCGCCATTCCCCTCTTTGCGGATCGGTTGGCACGTGGCACTGCCCTCTAACCATTTCGCCTCGCTGAGCACCAATTACCCCACTGTCCCCACCTTTCTGCCGAATGTCTATTCTGACCTTCCTAGCCGTTACATAGCCTTCCCCTTTAAAACCAACCTTGTCCTCCAGGTTGAATAAGGGATAGTTGGCTCTCATTATCTCTGTATCTTCCTAAGTAGCTTCGGCCTGCCATTTGACTAACACCTGGTGAGCTTCCTTGTTTCCTCGCTGAACTGTTCTTTGTTGCAAGACCTTCTTTTTCCATGCAAGTAAAATTTATTAACACTTTCAATTTCATTTTCCCAAAGTTTAAATCGTCTGCTAGGGGTGAACATGAGTTCGATCTGACCCACCGACCCGCTGATCCAACCCAACCTAACCCGCGTTGGGTTGGGTTGAGTCGGGTCGGATCCAATGGATCCGCCATATTATACGGGTCGGGTCTCGGGTCCTTACTTCTCAACCCGACCCAACCCGTCAACCCGCAGATATATATTATTTTTAATTATTAATTATTAAAATATGATTATTTTAAATTAAAAAAATAGATTTTTTAATTTAAAAAATAGGTGTCTATTTTTAAAAAAAATAATAATTTTTTTCTATTAAAAAATGGATGTTTTTAAAAGAAATTGAGTTTTTTTTAAAAAAATAATTTGGCAGATACTTAAATTTTTTTTTACCCGACTCGACCCACCCGTTGATAAGCGAGTCCTATCTGACCCGACTCATGTTCACCCCCTACGTCTGCTAGAAAACGCAGGTACACCATCTTTTCCATTTCAAGCCCCATTTGGGGGCCCATAATCGGGACATGTCAGTGTTAGGAGTTCATCTCACCCACCTCTCGAGACTCTGAGCGAAAAGGTTGAGCCATATTGGAATCGGATATTCATGCATATTGCAAGGAAAACAACCATGAGTTGAAGAAAAAAAAGGGCTGTAGAATGAAGAATCGTTCGCATAAGATAAACTAGAAAGTTTAAAATTTTCACTGGTTTGAAAAGTAGGAAGCAGTTTGAAATAGTGTAGATATAATGCAATCGACTTTTGTCATCTATAAGTCTATCTATAATAAGAAGAAAACTTTCAAACTTTTGAAACACCTAGCTAGAGATCTCAAACAACTGCGCTTAGAGATTTGAATAGAACAAAGATGAATGAATGCTTCTCGAGCATGACTGTGAAGTCTTTAATTCATCCATAAGGCGTCAAAGCATGTGTGGCTGCCAATATAGTAATGATAAGACCAAAAGTGAAATCCAATAATCAATCCTCATTAAAGATGTTCAATATCACGTTTTATTTTATAAACGTAAGGATGTTGGAATCTCATGAAAAATCAATGTGTGTTTTTGCAAACACTAAATTCTTGTAGAATTGCCTAACTAATATATAATACATTAATGCAATTTATCCTTAATTTTATCATATGTAAAAGAAGAAAATATTTGTTTCTTTTTCTCGTTATCCGAGAATCCTACTTTCTAGATTACTTTAGGCTGAAAAATAATACTCCAATAATGCTTTTCTCATAAAAAAAAATTAGTGACTAACAAGTAAACAAATCATTTTCACACGCTGGTGGCAGGATAGAAGTAGAGTGCAGAGGTAGGTGGTACTATTTATCTAATCTTCTATAATATATGAAAGATGAGAATTCTCATGTGGGACCCACACCCAAAACGGACACCTGTCACTCTTACATTAATTTTTTTCCCGCCCAAAACTCACTCACCTGCCACTCACATGCTTCTCCCCAGCCTAAATCCTCAACTTGCAGCTTCTGAAGGAAGCTTCCCCCTCCCCACAGAACCTTGCATCATTTTCTCTCTCACTCATTCTCTCAAGTCTCTCTCTCTCTCTCAAGACCACTGCCTCTGCTTCAAGCTCGCTGTCATGCCCGCCAACCACGCTATCCTCGAAGCCGCGTTCGAGGACAAAGCGGCGGAGAGCGGCGTCAGGCTCTGCGTTGTGGATTTCGACGTCGGGAACTGGAAGCAATACGCGAGTAGAGAGGTCGACAGAGATCTACGCCACGAGCAGCCACGTGCATAGGATATGGTGACGATGAACGAGTTTCTCAGTTGCTCTGGTAGATGGTTTGTTTCTCCTATTTCTTCTCTATGCAATGGTTCCCATTTCTTGAAACTCTGCAATCGTGGGTCTCTGCAATCAGTCGTCTTTCTATACATTGGGGCTTTCATTTTTTTTCATTTTATTTATTTATTTTTGTTACTTCTGATTCTGATTGGATTTGGTTTATCTCAGTTGGTATTCAATTTTGATCATCTGATTAGTTTTCTTTACAAACTCCATTGCAGTATGTTACGGTCATCTTTTCCATGTTTGTCATATCTCTTAAATTTATTGCATACATATGGCCCAATGGATAAACCAACAAAGTCCCATACCAGATTTGCAGAATTAGTTGATCAAGATTTGAAAATTTCTCAAACATTTATAGAGGAGAAAATTTGTTCGAAGTTTCTTCTTGAAATGTCATATCTGTTCATGTTCTCTTTGTACTTTTTTAATTTCTTTATATAATAACTGGACTCTTATCTGTTTATTCTCTCTTTTTGTTCAGGTTGTCCAACTGATGATGCTAGATTGCAAGCATGCAGTTACTCTATTAATTCAGAATAGGGACTTGATAAGTGCACCTGAAGTTGTGAAGCAACTTCTAAATGCTGATGATAAGTATGACTGCAGATATTTTTTGCATTTGTATCTCCATTCATTATTTGAAGTAAATCCACATGCTGGGAAAGACTTTCATGATATGCAGGTAGGTTTTCTTTCTTTCATTTCATTTTTGGATGTCGTTTTTCCTTATTGGTGTTTTGGATAATAGTTGTAGTAACTCTATGATTGAATGGTATGTAGGATCTAAATTCTTGGACTGAACGATTTTCAACTTTTAATTTATGAAAAACTTGACATCATTAGATGAACATTAGGTAAATCCTCAATCATTGATGCCTTCAACTTAAACATATGTCTCTAATTTGTGCAGCCAATTTGAGATTTCTATTATACCTTTAAATCTTGATTTTTTTTAGCACGATATTTAACAATTGTGAGTTTAACACTAAAAATTGCGCGTCTGCTGCCAATTTTTTGTTTTGGGATTCTAGCAGAAGCACCAAACAGCAGAGCATTTTGTTTACCTCTCCATTTTGTTCCTTCATGTTTCTTCCTTCGTCATAACCCCCAAATGCGTAGAGTTGACGTAGTTGTTTTGGAGTTGTTCAAGAAGAATGGTGAAACATTGATTTTGAACTACCGTTTGGGTATGTGTCTCTTCGTTGTTTGACGTTTGGTTGATTTTATTTTCAGAATAATTTCGTTTTGTGTTTTATATCTCTTCCATGTCAAGTACAAGTACATGATGAAAATATATTTGTTGCTTAATCTGTGTGAACATTATAGGTGTTGGTGATAGCTTTTTTTAGAACAAATCCTTCACTTCTATCTCTTTTTTTATTTTTGTTTTTATCTTCTCAAAAGTCATCCTCTTTTGTTGTCTCATATTCTCTTATCTTCTTTACTCTTTAGTTTGCAAAGAGCATGGTGTGTCGCTACAAGTAGAAGATGAGAATTGATTATGTTAACACTTTTGCCTTGAGCAGGGGTAATTTTTATTCTAACCTTTAGCACAAAAGAGTTTGCTTTCCTTTTTGTTTTCATATTGTTCTTCACTATATATTAGTGATATTGTTCTTCACTATGTAGGTGTGATTTTTGTTTTCATATTGTTATTCACTATGTATGTGTGATGAACAATTTTTTAATACCCATGTTGCTACACAAGGTACCCTCACGGTTTCCTTCAAGTAACTGTGCTAAAAATTTGTTGAACTGATCACAAATGCTGATGTTGAACTGTTCTACGTGTAAAAGGCTAATTACTACATGGTCATATGGCCTTGGTGTTGACTATCTTTATATTATCTGTGTTATTAACTTGATAACAGATATATATTTAACTTATAATATTTGTGAACATAAATTGTTTGGCCCTCTTTAATATCGTAGGTTGATCTCAGTCTACCTGTATTTAAACTACTTGCAAATGAAATTATTTGGTATTAATGAAAGGTGAATAGTTTTAAGCATTCCAACTTAATAACACAATTAAACAATTGATACCTTTAATCAGGTGTAACATCTCCAAGTACATAATTAAACAATTTTTCACAATTGATACCTTTAATCAGGTTCCAGTTATCCTTGCTTAACATGTACTTACTAATTGCAGCTCTATTCTTTATAATATATCAACAATCCAGTTAGTGAAAAATTTTAGATAAGTATTGCCTTCTGGATAATAACTAGAATTTGTTAACTACAGCTATAGATAGATGTTTTGCTCTTAGCCCCAAGCTACAATGCAATAGCACGACTAATTGAGGATTGATTGACGTTTTGGAAAAAAAAAGCTTCCATAAGATGTGTAAAATGGTGGATACGTGTGATATACCTTTTCGATGAGCAATCAAAATTGATTAAAGTTATCTATCATTTCGGTGACAAGGGCGTCTATTCTCCAAATATAGCTATTCTTTTTCTTTGAAATTGTAAGTATGAAAAGCAAAGAAGGAAAACTGGTGTTTGTAAATAATATTATATTTTGCTTCCCATTGCAGAACAATATAAACAGCTTATAAGTATTTTTGTAGTGAACCATAACTGTAAGAATTTGTAAGTTCTATCGGTTACATTTGGATTTCCAATAAGACTATATGGAAGCTTTATAAACTTTGACTAATTAAGTTGTTGGACTCACATCTGTAATTTATCGTGCTTACCATGTATCTTCGTGATTAATTTTACTGTTCCCTTTAAATTATTGTCTTAAAAGTATTGGAAATCTGAAAAATAAAAACAGGACAAACTTTACAAATGGGAAACAAAAGTCGGGACTAATGCACATGAAGTCTACATCTGTATTGGTACTTAAAGGTAGTTGGTGACATTAATAGTGTAGACATAGACAACTGTACAACAAAAATGGTAAGGTACTTTTTAACAAATTTGAAGGGAGATACCACTTCTTTTGAAGAAAAAGGATACTACAAATATATGTTATAGGTCAAACTTATTGAATAGTTTTTGTTTGAGTTGTAAATTGATATTTATTAGACAAGATTAAACCATACCTATCTAAACTTAGGTTATCGATTATTTTAGTTGCAGACATGGAGATTGTTTCTATCCTAAACTTTTCTTAAAGCTTGAGAAAAATTTACTTAGGAGTGTAGGTGACTAGAGTGCAATCAAGTGTAGATGTTATTACTTAGGGGTGTAGATGACTAGAGTGCAGATAAGTTAACTTTATGAGGACAGATTTTCATATTCTCCATCTGTTTGCAGGTATTGGCAGTGCACATGTCCTCATCTCCAAGCAATAGTTACACGTATGCAAAAATTAGGCATAAGATAGTAGCTATATGACTGAAAATACATAAAACTACTACCAATGTAGTACCAGGCTATATGCATTGTACTTATCCACTTGATGAGACATTATCTAAAGACATGTGCCAAATGAATTTAAAATATAACAATTTAGTGCAATAGTTTTTTATAAAGGTGACTGAAGCACCCGATAATGTTAAGTTAAAGCCCTTTAATTTCACATCATTTTTCCGTCTTCAACACAGCTAGCAGCTTTACTATATTTCTGGCATTGAAAAGTACTACGTGACCCAGTTAAGAGCTGCTGTACATTTTATCACAAACAACATGTCACTTACAGGATAATGCAAACTTCACACATTTGCGTTAATAGAAGAAGCTTTTGATATGAGTGCCTTAACCCAAATTGATGAACATGAATTGCTGAATTGCTGTTTCTGCTTCTGAATTTCTGTTTCTGCAATTGCTGTTTCTGCTGTTTATCCCATTGCTGTTTCTGCTTCTGAATTTTGGTTTTTTTTTTTTTAGGAAACTCCTAATTTTTTTTAGGGACCCTAACCCCTATACCTCATATCTTTTAGGAAAATCAGTTTCATGGATAAAACCCAATAGTATATCATTGTGTCAATTTTAACTGTTAATCCCGGTTGACACTAACTCATACAATAAATATGGTCACACACCACTAAGTGCAAAAAAAAATACATAGCTTTTGGAGTTTATTTGTTTGCACTAACTGTAAAGGGAAAAAAAATAGCTTTTGGGGTTTATTCATTTGCACTAATCTCACTAATCTCTTCATGTGTAGAATATCTTGCAACAAATATGTCGACTTCTCATCGTCATATCCAGAGGCCTTTTCCTTGTTTAGATATTATGTAACTTCATGTAATAGGATGTAGCTTTAAAGTTGTGATCCATCTTACAATGGCTCATGCATACGGTTCATTTTTTATCGAATACAAAATTAATGTCTTTAGTATGTATAAAATCTACTCTTACGCAAAAAACATTTCCTTTTTTTTCCAAATGCACGTATGTCTACTTTACAGTATATTCATCTTTTTCTTCCGACATTTGGTGTCCCACTGTTCCTTATTTATTATAATAATATAATAACACGTGGGTAAAAATAGGGTTCCACACGCATTGTGCAATGGTTATACTTATTTACTTTGTTTCTTTAACAATATAATCGTTCTAAATATATTCGCAATAATAATTTGTCATCCTCACCGCGCATCGCGCGAGTTATAATCTAGTTGGGTTAAAATCTGTGTCGGTCGGTGCTTTGTTATTTGAAACATTCTCCCTCACTATCCCTTTCGTCTCAGACACACACACACACACACAAACAAAAAACCCCCACAGATTCCGATTCAGGGAGGGTCTGTTTCACCTTTGCGAGCTGGATTTTAAAAAAAAAGAAAAACTTTATTCTAGCCTTCTAGCGTTGACACACATCTTTTGCTAGTAATATGTCTTCGCCTCCAGGTTCAGCTCCCAGGAACCTACTTAGGATAACAACACAGAAAGTCACAAACCACAAACCCCTTACAGCTATCACCGTCAAAACGCGTCTCTTTTGAAACCGTGGGATCATAAAGATCGAGTTCCAGCTGCCAAAGTCAGAGCCTTTAGGTCACAAACCACCACCCCACGAATCAGAGATCGCAACCCTTTGCTGCTCTTTTTTCTGTTTCCATGTCCACATGATAAGCTCTTCCTTCTCTCTCTGTCTCTTACTCTGTTTTTCTCAAGCAGAGTAAAAAAAATAAATAGAAATAGAAATAAAAATAAAAATAAAAATGGCGATTTTAAGTGAAGAGTTCTTCAGAGAGAGAAAATACCCATTCATCTTCACTCTCTTGATCTTGCTCATTTGCGTCACGCTCCTCATCTTCACCAACACCACCATCACCGCCTCCAACCCCTTTTCTTTCTATTCTGATGTCAAAGAACAATCACCCCTTAACCCTTCTTCCCCTGCACTCCCAAATCCTACTACTTCTAATTCAAAACAACAACAACAACAACAACAACAACAACAACAACAACAGGAGATTTCCCAAAAGGAAGGGGTTATTGGTAATGCTTCAGTTGTTGTTGATGTGAGCATTGATTGGAAGCTTTGCAAGCGTCCTGTGGCGGTTGATTACATACCCTGTTTGGATAACTTTGAGGCCATTAAAGCCCTGAAGTCAAGAAGGCACATGGAGCACAGGGAGAGGCATTGCCCCGAGGCTGGTGTTCGTTGTTTGCTGCCCCTTCCCAAAGGGTATAAGGTTCCGGTTCCGTGGCCTAAGAGCAGGGACATGGTGAGATTGTTAGTTCGGAAAGAATATTTTTTTGGTGGTTTGTGTAATGGTTGCATATGTATGGTTGCGTTTAGGTTGTTTCAGTGATCAGCAATATTATATGGATTGAATTTTCATATAGTTTTACATGGTGATCCAATAATGTGCAGTTATTTGTGAGAATTGTGAGTTAGTGGGGTGAGAGTCAACCGTTTTTGCTGATTTGACAATATATGATTGGATGATCATTGCTTCGAAAATAATCTCTAGTTATAGTATATCTCATAATAGTCATATTGATTTTCTTACAGATATTGAAGAATTAATTGTGGTATCATGTATGGTATCTGCACTTCATCATGAAGTTTGCTTAAGCTTTGTTGCTTGCCCTATAAGTTTTAGTTAAGTTTTTGAAATTTTGTTAAATTGTATTAATATTTTAAGTTGTGGTAAATGTGATCGTTATGAATGCTGCATTTGATTTCAGGATGACCAATATGTTTTGAAGTTATACTAATATGCTGGTGGAGATGTTTTAAGCTTGTACTTGGTAATTGGCTACATATTCTGAAGCTCAAGTAAATGCTGTAAAAAATCTTAACAAAAGTTCCAACATTGTGAGGATGTTGTGCTTTGTCATTAGTTACATATCTGATTTCTTCTTTTATATAGTCTTGAGAGTAATGGTGATTACTATTAGTCATATATCTGATTCTTATTTTTATCTTGTCATGAAAACAATGGTGACAGAGTTTCATGTTTCTGTTTTTCAGATCTGGTATGATAATGTCCCTCATCCAAAGCTAGTTGAGTACAAGAAGGACCAACACTGGGTGGTGAAGTCTGGTGAATATCTTGTCTTTCCAGGTGGTGGCACTCAATTCAAAGATGGGGTTGATCATTATATTGAGTTCATAGAGAAGGTATACTGTTATGTGGTTTCACATTATTTACCTTAACTATGATATGCACATTAATCCTTTTTCGCCATGTAGGGCTGTTATCTATATGAAGCAACTGTAATAAACTCTCAAAAAGGAACGAAAGAGAAAAAATTGCTAGTAGAGGGAGAGGGGCCTATATGAAACCTTACTTCTGTTATAGATTATTCCTTTAATAATGCATTTAAGAATCAGGGCATCAGAATCCAAGCCACCATAACCATAAGACTTGAGCTGTATCTCGCATGGCTTACTGGATATAGATTGATGTCATGTCATGTCAACACAGCATAATTAAAGGTGTAAGCTATGAGAGGAAGAGTTAGGCTGAAAATCTCTTGTTTTTTGTTTTTGGTTCAGTTAGATATAGTGCTTTGTTGCTTCTGACTAAGATCAATGGAACTTGTCTAAAGATCTCACCGTAGTCCAATTACTCATTGCATCTTTGAACTTCCTTAAACATCTTTCAACTTCTTGGCATGCATTTATTGATTTTATCTAGTAAGTATATGAATTTTTGTTAAAATTTGTTTTCTGTTATTGCCAAGCAATTTTTCATTTTCATTTATACATGACATAAATCAGTACCTTACATGTGTTACATTGATAAGCTAGATTTTTGATGTTGTTCTTGAATGCTTACTTCATTTTGTGGTTTCACTAGACATTACCAAAAATTCAATGGGGAAAGCATACCCGGGTTGTTCTAGACGTTGGCTGTGGTGTTGCAAGCTTTGGTGGCTATCTTCTGGACAAAAATGTTATTACCATGTCATTTGCCCCAAAGGATGAACATGAAGCTCAGATACAGTTTGCTCTGGAACGAGGGATTCCTGCGACTCTTTCTGTCATTGGAACTCAAAAGTTGACTTTTCCTGATAATGGGTTTGATATGATCCATTGCGCACGATGCAGGGTTCATTGGGATGCAGATGGTACTTGCCTTCTTTCTTATCTTTTTTATCAGGACAACCTTCTATAATTGCCTTCCATGTTCAAAATATATGAATAACTGTTGGAAATGTTTGTTTACAAATCTAGTTCACGTGTCTAGGTGGGAAACCGTTATACGAGCTCAATAGGATTCTTAGACCTGGAGGTTTCTTTGCATGGTCTGCAACACCAGTGTATCGTGATGATGAAAGAGATCGGCAAGTTTGGAATGGTTTGTCTCTCCATCTTGTATCTCACGCTTTATGTATACATCTTACTTGATCCATGAATATGTTGAATTTATGTATGGCCTATCATGAATAGGAAAACAAGTTATTGCTATTTGGAAGATCAATGATTCTGTCTTCTTAGTACTGTTGCAATTGTTCAAGAAAAATAGAATCTCTTTCTTTCAAAGAGGGAAAAAAAAAAAATCAACATGGTGTTTTTTGATTTCTGAAGAAGTTCAAAAACATGAGAATTCTTGTGTGATGGATGTTATTGTCCTTGCTTCCCGCAGCCATGGTAGCGATAACAAAAGCAATGTGCTGGTCTGTTGTGGCTAAGGCTCATGATTCATCCGGAATTGGGCTTGTTATATATCAGAAGCCTACCTCATCTTCGTGCTACGAGAAACGCAAAGAGAAAAATCCACCTTTATGTGAAGAAAAGGATGGGAAAAATAGCTCGTGGTATTTTCCTGTCATATTTTTACAACATTTATCTTTTCATCAATTCTCACTTTTTCTGCAATTCACACACACTTTGCGACCAACCTATACATATATGTGTTTAGTTTAGTTTCTGTCCTTGCTGATTTTTCTGCATGATCATGTTTAGGTATGCCAGACTCAGTAATTGTCTTAATCCTCTTCCAGTTGATGGTATGGGTAACCTGCAAAGCTGGCCCGTGCCTTGGCCTGAGAGGCTCAACAGTAAGCCTCCTAGCTTGCTTGATTCAGATGCCAATGATGGGTTTCACGAGGACAGCAAACACTGGTCCGATTTAGTTTCTGATGTCTATGCCAATGGTCTTTCTATAAACTGGTCAAGCGTTCGAAACGTGATGGACATGAATGCTGGTTATGCAGGGTAAAGTATATTTAGTTGAAGATTCGTTGCTTTCTGTTATTGCATCGACACAACATTGTGAGTTATTGTCCAAGTTTCTTCGAAGCTGATACCTATTGTGTTATTTTCAGATTTGCCGCAGCGCTCGTTGATCTACCACTCTGGGTGATGAATGTAGTGCCGATTGATGTGCCGGACACTCTCTCATTTATATATGACAGAGGGTTAATAGGAATGTATCATGATTGGTGCGAGTCCTTCAACACTTATCCTCGCACATATGATCTGCTCCATTCTAGCTTTCTATTTGAACATCTTGAGAAAAGGTAAGCTTATTGAAGAAACGTATATACCTTTTAAGATCATGTGCTTTCGCCTATTGTTTTCTTTCTAGAACTCCAGCCAGTTTAGTTCTGTATGTTAGCATAGGAGGTTTGTTAAGATTTGATCCTGACAATTCGCAATCTTCGTCAGATGCGATATTCCAGATGTGGTTGCGGAGATAGATCGCATATTGAGACCGAATGGGTATCTCCTGGTTCGCGACTCTATGGAAATGCTTACCAAGCTCGCTCCAATCTTGCGGTCGCTTCACTGGTCCGTGACATTGCATGAAGACCAGTTTCTTGTTGGTAGGAAGAGTTTCTGGCGTCCCACAGGTATCAAATGACGAATGGGGTTGCTGATCATGGCATCTTCTTCAATTTATTTCATTCTGATAAAAATTGAGAGCCAAATACTGAGTTTAAGAAAGGAATATTTATACGACAGGTAATGTTGTCTTACAGGGAGTTTGGTATGGGGAAAAAATGAAGAGAAGTTTTCATTCTTAGATTTGGTTTGTGTTATACATAAATTTATTTATATTAAATATAGAGAAGGATTTCCCCACTTTTTCCTACTACAGTTTTGCCAGAAATTCAAGTTCAGCATGACTACGATGTGATGTAAACCTCCCTTTGAGCTTGGGGCCTCCAACTAATTTGGAACAAGTTGAGTGACTAGAATGGTTCTTAAATCTTAACCATTCTATCTTAAAAATAATTTATATTTATATTTTAATAATATTTTTAGGGCTCTTTCTTCAATCTTAGTTTTATAATAATATAGAGCCGGTTTTGGTTGCGAGTGGTGCCAGCACCGGAGAAACAGGCATAAAGGTATTTTATTATGTAATTAATTTTTTCACTCATAATCCAAACCGTTGAATCTAAACGGCTCACAACACAAAGTGCCCGGTCCTACATTGATAGTTCAGATTGAGAATATAATATACAAGTTCAGATTCTTAAGATCCTTCTACGTATTGTCCTCAAAAAACAAACCAGAAAAATCTATCTGCAGGAAACTACACAAATAGGTAACACTAAAAAGAAAACAACAAAAAAATTACAAAGAATTTTCACATTTAAAACTTGAATCGTCTCTAATAAGCCTTCCATTAGCAGCAGCAACATTCCGTCTGTAGCAATTAAACTTATCAATGTAACTATAATTCTGTCTAGTGCTTGCTTGACCAGCCAGAACATTGTGGCCCTTCACATCCATCCACCCCTTCGAATTCTGAACATTATTAATCTTCTTTAAGAGACCCACACCAACATGTTGCTCCTTAAAACCATGAGAAACATTGGTCACAAGCCTGTACCTGTCACCATCCCCACAACAGTATGGCTGAGTCCGAGTGATGACCCTCAGAGGGTACTCCCGCTTAACCTTCAGCCGCATGCTCGACTCGCCCCTGCCATCAATCACCTTCACCTTCGTCTTCGCCTTGAACTTGTGCTTCACCGACTTGTAAGTACCATTGTGCTGGAACTTGATGAAGTTCCTCAGCGTGAACCTTTGCATGATCAAGGTGGTCACGTTGCCTGCACTCGAAGAAACCCACCCTGCCACCTGCATTAAGAAATAGATAGAGGTGAAGGCTTATACACAAGAGTAACCAACTCATCATCGTAATAATCTAACAAGTTCTTAAGTTAGTTTAACGCATTATATTCAGGCACACAGAACACACTTTATTTAATATAAATTCACTCACTCAACTAACTCCTATGACAAACTAACAAACACGTTTAACTAACTAACTAACTCTATTGGTCAAAATGAGTATTTTCTTGTTGGAGGCAATCCTAACTCCCTAAGACTATTAAGGAGGCTAGATCTCTCCCTTATCGAATTCTAACGACCCCTCTTGTTAAGCTAGAAAAGTCAAACTAAGCTAAGCTATGCTATGCGCTCCTCCATTCCTTCTTATTTGGTACTAGATCAATGCATTTAGTCAACAAATCGTTCAGGAAATACAACACATTTCGTATACAAAAAGGAATGGAGGGACTAACTAATTTGATAACTAATTAACTGTACTGCTGTATAACTCAGTGTTAATTATATTAATGCTAATAACCTGCGTTTCCTTCTCTGCATCCACCTCAAACTCCCCATCAAGCCCTAGAAACTCTTCTTGTGTTTCAATGGTCGTTTCGGGGCGCGGGTGAACCACCCCCTTCGCATGAACGACTTTAGACTCATGGTCCAACCAGAGGTGCAGATTCGCGTTCACGAGCCAGAACGAGATCCCCTGAGCCACTCCGATTCCGAACGTGTGCTCTTTCCCGTCGAGGAGCTTCCCCAAAAACGGCGTCAAGTCCATGTCGTACGAAGGGAGATCGAAGGCCCCGATCGCCACCACGGGCCCCCAGAACAGGGGGTTGATTCCGCCGGTGAAGATCACCGGGAACGGGACCTCCCACCCGACGTACTCGCCGTCGATCGTCACGAAAACTTCCCTGTAAGCCCCGTTGCCGCGTTCCGTCCTCAGCCCGTTCGCCTTGATGTACGAATTCGGCGGGTTCGTGTACCAAAACTCGTCGTTCCCGTGGAACGACACGCAGAGTTCCAGAACCGCGCGGCGCGAGTTTCGCGGAATTCGAACTCTCTTGTAATGCACGTCATTCTCGCTTTCCACCGTGAACCAAAACCCTCGCCTTCCGTCGTCGGAAATAGGAACAATCAAATCGGCCGGCCATTCGTCCAGATCCACGAAATTCCTCGATTCTTCCCGCGTCATAAGAGACCTCGATCTTCGATTTGATTCGAAGCCTTGGCTGCAGGGGCTAAACGGAACCCTAGCGGCGTCTTCTGTGTAGTAGAGGAGGGTGACGGTGACGTGGTAAACGCCGGTGAATTCGCGGTTGACGATGTTCTCGAGCATCATGGTGAGGCTTAGATCGGGCCTGGCGAGCAATGAGGAGTACCTGGTGACGTCCTTGCGGACGTTCCAGAAGATTCCGGAGGGGGTGGGCTCGGCGGTGCTGGTGCGGAGGAGCTCGGCTCCGCCGAGCCAGAGGGCGGCGATGCGGTCGTACTGGTCGCCGTGGGAGGAGGCGTGGAAGTAGAGGAGGACGCGGGACCAGGGGGGAGGGCAGCGGCAGGGAGGAGAGTAAGGGGTGGAGTAAGGCGGGGAGTTGATGGTGTTAGCGAAGGAGTGGTGAAGGACCTTGTGGGAGCAGGAAGGGACGGGGTCCGTGGAAGGCGGAGGGTAGGCGACCTCCAAGTACTCTTGGTGGTGGGCGCTCTGTAGGGTAGGGGAGAGTGTACGGACGAAACGGTCCTCTTGCGAGACCGTGGAGAAGGGTAGGAGGAGGAAGAGGAAACAGAGGAAGGTGTCCATGTTGTAATTGCTAGTGTTGGGTTGTGGAAGAGACTGTTAAGTAGTAATAGAGAGGTGAGTAAGCATAACTAATTAATTACTCCTACTCTCCTAGTGTATTTATATTTCAGTTAACAATGTTATAATTGATTTTGGATCAACCCATTTACCAAACTCAAGCTATGTAAGCATGTACCTAAGGCTAACCGTGTGCAGATTATTTGGCAAAGCATAGGCATAACTTGTCCTTGGGTTTTCATTCTTTTGCCTTGATTTAGAGCTTTTTATACATTGCTTTATTAGCTAATAGGTTTAACTTTGATACATTGATTCTGTGTTATGAGATCATGAATTGTGTTGTTTAGTGCGTTTAGCACGTTGTTAATTAAACATGAAAAGGTAGTGCCCAACACTAACACGATGGTTAATGTATAAGCATAAAGCGTAATTCAGGTTTGTGCAAGCTTTTGCTAATTAATGTGTTAATGAATTAAAAAAGTGCGGCGGCCATCAATTTCAAGCTGAGTTTTTGTTATTTAGATTATTCATGGGGATATGTGGGAAAATTGGAGATCTCTTGCGAAAACATGCATGAGGATTGAAATGGATTCAGGTTAATTAGATTCTGCAGCATTTTATAAATTGGAGAAATTATTGTGGACTGCTTAATTTACAAGTTGTTATGAAATGGCTTTGTGTGTATGATTGAATAGAGCTAAGGAAGGAAATTTCTTAAGAGAGCTGTTTCATAGTCGTATGTTATTGTTTTACTGGTATGCGTCGTATTGGTTGGGTTTTATTATCAGCATCCTATTGAATAGATTTTTAATTTATGGTTTTTTTTGTTTTACCAAGGTATTATTTACTAATGCGACTGCAATTCCATTTACTCGAGTAGAAAGCCCCTAGACACATTCTCTCCCCGTCAAATAGTAAGTGTTTTTCGGGTATATTTTCAACGATCCAGCAGATTATTCAAAACTCAGAAAACCCAAAAATAGTAATTAGAAAATTAGAAAATAATTTACATTTACAAGACCTAATAAGCAATAACACACTGACCCATGCCATCGCCATTATCATCATCATCATCATCTCATGCTCACATCACATTGATTTCTATAGTTGATGACAGAGACACATTTTAAGGTGAAGTCTCAGGAAGAGAAGACAACGCTCCCTTGCTAACAAGCAACTCACAAATATCATCATAACCCCACACACTAGCCATGTACAAAGGGGTGGCACCCTTCTTGTTCACAGCATCAAGGTTCACTCCCTTGTTGACCAAAACACGCACGGTCTCCATATCACCACTCTCAACCGCCATGTGCAGCGGCACGTGACCTTCCTCGTCCTGACACTCCAACTCCAACCCCGCTACTTCACTGAGCCTCAACACCACATCCTTGTGGCCCTTGAATGCTGCGGCATGAAGTGCTGTCAAACCGTAATGGTCACGGTAGCTGACACCCTCACCTCTCTGCAACAGTGACTCAAGTTGCCTCACATCTCCACGCCTCGCAGCTTCTAGTACTGCTTCTCCTTGCTCCAAATCGTCCTCCAAATCTTTCTGTACACACCAAATTACTACATAATTAATATCATTCGGGAAGGGAAAAAAAAATTTACAATCATATAATGGCCTGTTGTTGTTGTTGTTCATGAACCCAAAATGCCAACCAGACCAAGACCTTGATTCTAGACTTTTACCCTATCATCTATATAGACCCGGGCGTTGGAGTGCTTGTAGGTACTCTGCCAGCGTCCCAGAGATCAACCAAGTAGACTTGGAGTTCATCAACCACCGGAGAACTATTATTATTATTATTATTATTATTATTATTATTTCAGTTAATCTAGACCAATAATAGAGAACTTGAACATGCTTAACCGAGGAGAAATTAGAGAAATCATCTTACACGCATGCCATTCAACCATTGTTATTCATAAATGTAATTTTGGAAATTGGGACCCGTTGACCGTGAATGAACATAATTTTACACATTGTCACTATTAAATAAAGCATTATACACAGTGCATTAGTGCTTTTTCTTTTCGGTTGATTCCAAACTTGGTTTTTTTTAGAAGAGGAATTTCTGTTCTAGTACATTAGTGCGTATGACAAACATCATAGAATATTTGAATATGGACCTTATAATTTTATTTTAATTGAAATTCTGTTGGACCTTTGTTTTTTGATCGAAATTCTATTGGACCTTCACTCTACTAGAGTTTTGGGCTTGGTGAAGGAATCATATTTAGTTTTTTAATATTTAAAATAAACTAATAGGACAAAATTTGAAGAAAGTAGAGTGAGCACTCACATGTGCTTCGTCACGAACAATGTCCCCACCCGCCACGTCTACCACATCGGAGCCGTCCACTTTCTCCGATCCGACGGCCTCCTCATGAACCCTCAACCCGGCTTCAAGCAGCACGTGAACCATGTCCTCCGGCTCCACCAACTCGGTCGCCACTCGGAGCAGCGACTCAGCTTCACCCAGCGACAAATCCGCCAGCACCGACCGCTGCCGCTTGATCAAGTTCCTCACGACATCCAGATCCCCGCGCGAAACGGCGTCGCGCAGGAGCACGGGCCCCACGAACGCGACCTTGAGCTTGATATCCTGAGTGGAGAACCCGTAGGGTCGAGACGCGAACCACGCGTTGACCGAGTCGGGGTGAGTTGGGGCGGACGAGTTGCTGGGCACGAACTCGGCGGTCTTGATGAGGAATCGGTCGGAGGGGGAGCGAGGGTAGGCGCGTGGGACGTGGGGCTGAGGCTTGAGTATGACTTGGAAGGCTGTGGAGGAGAGTGGGGGAACGAGTCCACTCGGCGGGTTAACCAGGAACTTGTTGGGCGAAGAGGTTTGGACCTTGAACGCCACGGGCGCGTTGGGGGTCAGGGACCTGAGCCGCACCGTGGCTCGGCATTTGCAGTTCAGCGCGAACTCTATCCGAACCTCCGGCTCGCACACTTCCACAAGCCTCTCCATCTACCGAACCTAACCTCACTCACTCTAGCCAACCAGCTCCTTGCTCATTCTCGGATTTTGTTATGTGATAGAGAGAAAGAATGGGAGTCACGTGACTATGGTGTTTTATGAGAATTTTGGTCTATAATCTTTTAGGGATTGTTTATCACAAAAATTAAATAAAGATCTTGGGAATGTAATTCGTGTGTAACGTGAATCCTTTGAACGAGAATGAAAATTTGAAAAGAGGAAGAAATTATGAATAGAACTTTAAATAAACTTAGAAATTATGTAGATCCAAGAACGAATTGATAAACAATAACAATTGTACAAAAAATGATAAGAAAATAACTAATTCTACGAAATTTGAAAGAACAGAAAACAAGTAAATGAGAATTATTTGGTCTTTCTCCTAGACGCGAAATGTCGCCATGAACTTGTGAGTAGTTGAGAATTTACAAGTGTGTTTCTTCCAATTTGATTCGTCCTAGTTATAGGCTTCAAAGTCTTCACATATGTTTGCCACTTGTCCACCGAGCGGTGGGCACTGGCTCCCGCATCTCCACCTTGCTCCACTTAGCGGAAATCTCGCGAACCACTTCTCAGAAGTCTGCACGTTCCTTTGTAACCGTCACACATTATCTGTATGTGCCGCATTCCAAATAACCTCCCTTTCAAATTTGATTTCAAAAAGAGGTGCCAACAATTATTTTTTTACTACATTCCTTTATAGGACGGCGCGTAATGACCATTATTGTCAACTCTGCAGTTAAAGTCTTAAATAGAATTGCCATTGAGATTGACTCAGTGATCTTATCTTTTATGAACCTTACACTAGTCGATCATTTCATACCATAAGACCATTATTTATCCGTAGCTTATACCCACAGGGTAGCCCCACTCATTATTCATTCTTTTGGTGGCCACACCCTTTGATATAGTTTAACTCAGCCTGAAGATGATCGAGTCTATCGGGTTTAGGGTCGGGTTCAAGTCCTCAAAATTTGCCCAGTCTAAATATAGGATCGGGTTTGGGTAAAGGCCAACCCGGCCCATGAACACCCCTAATTCAAATACATTAATATTCATCAGCTAACAAAAAAAAAACATTTATCATGCGTACCTTGCAGCTAACGGGAATGTAGTGTGTCAATCAGGAAGGGCTAGCTAGCAGCTAGGGCATTCTCGTCCATGCCCAAATGTGTAGCAGCGCACCACAGCCTCTAAACTCAGTCACAGAGAATTTGGTAGCGTGGCACAACTCTTGATACAAAGTTGTCAGTACTACTGACCCCTAACTGTCTTTGTCAAGTCCTTAAGCAGCGAGAAAAATTCCAGGTACACTCAGTTCCCCAATTTGTTACACAAGAGGAACCCTCCAATCGTGAATAGAATGTACACCTGGGTGCATCACAGAATTGTCAACCCGTCTGCCTACCCTTGCCAGTACAATCGAAGGTATATGGTATTGGCCCACTTAAGGTAGACATTGCCCCCCTCTCTGTACTGTTGTGGGGGACTTTCTCTGTTCATGCCCTGACACAATGCTTACTAACTCCTTCCCTCGAAGTGAGTGGTCCAATCTCGTGCCCATGCGATAACAACCTGACCTTCAATGGGAAGGCTGAGTATCACCGCAACGTCCTGCATAGTGACCTTGCACTCTCCATATGGTAAATAGAAAATGTGAGGGCAATGATCAATGCCCTGTCGTGCTGGAATGCTGGCATGATGTGCGCAACACCCCAAAATCTGGAGGTCGGCAATCCTTGCTCCATCAGTGGATGCAACTCATGAAAACTTCCATGTGGTCGATTCTCCAACACACGAGCCTACAAAATTACGTAAAAAAGGGTATTCAAATTATTTACGCTAAAGTGACTCGAAATAATTCATAAAAATTGACTCGACAACTATAGCATTCAAGTTCCCAAAAACTCTATAGATCTAACATTCAAGCTCAATAAAAATATTGTATCTTAGAAATCTATCCAAAAAATTTACATATATCTTATTAATCTACAATAACTCTATAGATCTAACTAACATTCAAGTTCAATAAAATACTCATTTGAACTAACATTCAAGTTCAATAAAAAACATTTGTTTATTTATCTAACTAACATAATGCTAACATTCATAAATCTAACTATTTATCAAGTTCAAGTTCAACAGATCTAACAAACATTTAGGTTTAATATCAATCTACCAAACAATTTATCAATTTATCTATAAATCTACACTACCATTTACACTAATTTAACCTTTGTCTTATCAATCTACAACACTAGCATAAATAAAAACACAAAAACGTTGTGGTAAAAATATTTACGTATCTGAAAGTTCACTCGATGTTGGGTATGGTCGACCTCATTCAGATGTATCAAATTTGCACCTTTCATTGCACTACGAACCAAAATATCAACCCCACAAAATATTTAGACAGAGAGAACGACTTTTTAGAGAGATAAAGAGTTAGAATTGTGAAGGAAACGATTTAAACTAATTCCTTTATATAGAGCTCCCACAAGAGCCCATTCAATTGACTTATTTAGGAGTCGATTTGAATCGACTCATTTTTAAAAAAAATAAAATAAAATTCTTTAGTATAAGAGTCGATTTAAATCAACTCTTGTTTAAAAAAAAATGTTCAACGGAAATCAACTCCCTTTATGAAGAAATTGGTTTATTTTAAAAATAACTTTTAAATTGTTTTATTTGAGTATATGATATTTTTGATGTTTTATTATGGAAATCTTTCCTACACGTATCTGTTTATCCTTAAAACCATATTTTGAGGGAATATTTTATGTACATTTTTTCGCTATTAATTATGTTAGTATACATATTTCTGGACCTCATAATATGCAGGTCTTATCTTACCATGAATATGATAAATAAGAGAATCGATTGTACGTTAGTGAAATTATTCTCTATTATGAGATACAGATATTCTTCTGGTTCCAGGTTTCAAACTGAAGAATTTTCACCACCAAAAATTGGAGAATTTCAAGAATTTCTCAAGAATTTCAAGAAACAAATCTCAAGAATTTGTTTTTTGGGTCATGAAATTGGAGAAGTTTGAGCACCAAAAATTTAACTGAAGAAAGTATGGACCCCGAAAGCAAAATCCTACTATAGAATCAAGTGAAAACAATGTTGGTACAGGGTTAATTATAGGGTCAATACCCCAAGGGTCCATCAACAGCCCATTACGGCCAACTCACCTCACAAATGGGGGCAAAATTGTCCTTTCGCCCAGTACTTCAAGGCCCCATCAACGACCCATTATGGCCCAATAGAGTTAAACTAGCTCGAACGGCCTAGGTTAGGACAAAGAAGGAATGACCTTGCGTGAGCACCACGCGGGTGTGCGCTCCAAGCTTTGTAACTACCCCCACGAATCTTAGAACCACATAATAGAATCTGAATATGGTGGAAATCCCTAACAACTTCTGACTTGGTCAAGCTTTAGCTCCTATACATAATTCGTGAAGCCTTAAGGTATGTTATTATACCTTATTATCACTCTTTTAACTCGAGTTATGTTTACTTGGGCGTTGACCTATCTTCGTAAGTAAGGTATTCATGGTGTGCACGACGTACAACAATGGATCCCTTCGAGCACGACTCAATCTTCGATCTAGCATTCAAGGGACATTGTGCCCTCTAAAATTTACAATAAATGTTGTGAGTGATAATCTATATAGACAGCCCATTTATGCACATTTTTAGTATAAAGAGGTAAAGTGAATTTTCTTTAAAATTTGAATCGCAATCACTTCGACTCAACCTAACAACACAATATAATCCAGACAATTTAAAATTAAATTCTCACTAATACTCCATTCCGAATGCAACTTCGCCAGGATTACCTAAGGGAAAAAAAAACACCTTTTCTGAATTGGGGCCTCATTTATGAGATGCATATCTGTAAAGGTAGAGTGAATATTCCAAAACAAACATAAGAACAACCTCGGCTTTGGGCATTACAATGGCCAACAATTATTCATACCCAACAACATATAAATGGACATAACACAAGGAGGGTGGCTCACCGGCCACTAATTGCATAGTACACACTCATCATGATCCTTAACAGCCCCAACACATTCCACCTTCACAAAATCCATAACCCCATTAGACCCTATGGCCCATGACCCTCAAGCTCAGCATGTGTACAATTTCACATGTGGTCATTGATTTTGAGCCTACATTGAGGCACCGTTCCCACATTTGTTTTTGAGCAGAGAAAAATTCCAAGTTGAATTGATTTCTTACATGAAGGAAATACTAACCAATTGTACTACTACAATCAAGATGTCAGTGCTCAAAGCATGTGTTCATTACTCATGACTCATGATTCACGACCCCATCTAGGAGCAAAAAAGGTGATGCATTTAACCAATCCACGTCTTAAATTGGGTCCTTGCCCTTGGGTCATACTAGTGCACATCATAGAAGTCAGCGACGTCTTTCAAAAGAGAAGAAATAACTAGACCGCTCTAATTTTTACCTTTTTTTTTTTATGGGGACCATGTTTAGAAAGATGATACATGAGGAAAAGGATGGAATTATGGTGCCTGTGGAATCAATGGATTAGCTCAACTACTCAAAACAAAAGAGCAACCTTAAACCTATAATGAGGGCGCACTTGCATATTGCATGGTGTTTCATGCTCTAAAAGCCAATCTTTGTTCACACTCTACCTCACCCCTTCTCTCACAAGCCGGTCAAATGGGATTAGATACTCTCATGATACTTATATGAGAGTATCATGTTATAAAAGGTAAATAAACCAATTAGAAATGTTTAAAAGTCCTATTTTTTAGCTTTATTTTTTCTTTTACTTATTTTATACCTTTGTCAAAATCTAAAACTGAAATTAATGAAGTAAATTCAATTTTTGATAAGTGTATATGTATAAGATGAATAAAAAGATAAATTAAGTTAAACAGTAGGCTTCCCAGATATTATATGAAGAATACAACCTAATTTAAGAGATGCACTACAAAATTGCCCCATAAATAATAGTTAGCCTTATTATTATAGGTTTTTGTCTCTTTTATAGGATGATACGTGAAATACTTGCATGCTTATAGAGCACATTTAATATATACTCTATGAACATTATCAATTATCTGATTTAAATTTAAAATTATTAAAAAATATATAAAATAAAATAAAAATTAATAATGCTTAAAGAATACACCTTATTCAAGTATTTCTCATATGAGACTCTCACATTAATGAGTAATATAATCCCGGTCAGATCAAATGTGTGGTAGACTTGGTAAACTTAGCTTTGTTGCCTAATTGTCACCAAATAAGTCAGAGTTTGTGAAAGTGCCTTTTCCTCCGACCAAAGAAATTAAATAAAATAATGCTTAATTTGCATATTGTGTCATACATTATTAAGGTATTAACATCAAGGACAATGCTTTTTGACGTGTAGCCAAAATATTGAAGGACAAACGGAGAATTTGAAAAGAAAATTTGTGTACTACACGCATTCACATATGCATTAAGCATAAAGAAATCTCACATGAAAAATCAAATTGCAAAAGAGATTAAAAAAAATAAAAAAATTAGAGTGATCAATTTTACTAGCTGTTAGTGTTTTAACAAAATTTCTACACTACAGCCTAGTGTTAGATGTGACATTTTCCTAGCCTTTACACCAAAAGAGTATACCCATATAATTTAACATAAAAGAATCAAATAAAATCTGGAAACACTTTCAATTTTGTTTCCCTTTTTCCCAGGGATTGAATAATCAATCAATCTGATACAATGGAGATTGTACCACTGGAAATGCTGCCATGGCTACTATCACAAAGAGCCAAAGCACGCTCCAAATTGGCCACAATGTCAGCCATTGTTGGCCTGTCCTTCCCTTCCAAATTCACACAATGCATAGCAGTATAGGCCACAAGCTCCACCGCTTCCGTTTCGCTCATCTCCGGCGGATCGACCCTCGGATCCAAAATTTTAGCTAAATCTCCGGCCATGATTGCAGGCACCGCAAAGTCTACCACACTCATTGGGGTGCCTCCAATTTCGCCCGTCTTGAATATGGCTCTCTTCCCTGTTAGGAGCTCCAGCAAAACCACTCCAAGACCATAGACATCACTCTTTGCTGTCAACACATTTAAACCGTAATACTCTGGATCGATGTATCCAACCGTTCCGGCTGCCTTTGTTGGCCGGTAATCAAGGTTAGAGTCCGGACTCATCAATGACAGACCAAAATCGGATACTCTTGCTGTCCAAGTAGCATCAATCAGTATATTGGAAGACTTGATATCTCTATGAATTATGGATGGAACCGCGTAATTATGGAGGTATTCGATCCCTCGCGAGGCATCGAGCGCAATCTTGATCCTCATTCTCCAACAATTCAAGACACTGCTACCCTTTTCCACATTGTTCTTGTCATGCAAGTGATCATACAATGCCCCATTCTTCATGTACTCATACACTAAGAGCCTCTCATCTTTCTCTTCACAGAACCCTACAAGCCTAACCAAGTGCTTGTGGTGTAAACGGGACAAGAAGGCCAATTCCGACTCAAATGCACTCTCCTTCTCTTGAAACTTCTTCATCTTGGTGCCGGTTTCGCCTCTCTTGATCGCCACCTCACGACCGTCCGCGAGTTTTCCTTGATACACAACACCGTAGCTGCCGGCACCAATCTTGTTCTCGAGCGAGAAATTGTTGGTGGCTGCAACAAGCTCAGCCAGGGTGAACTCCTCGGCCCTGTCCGGATGCTTTGTCGATGACGTCCCACTCCTCTGGCGCCTCATTATCCTCGAGCCCTGATGCCTAAGTGTCAACGATCTCGAAGGTGGGCTAGTAGTCCCGCAACCATTGGAACTACCACCTCTAGTGATTGTTGGCTGCACAGAATTATGAATCTTCTTCTTCCCAAAACAGATACCATTCCACAAGCAATAAATCACAGTGCAAATACCAGCAACACCACCCACGGATCCAACAACAGCAAATGCCAACAAACCCCTCGTCAACATCTTCGGCCGAGACGATGGAGGCGGCCACGTAGATGGCACCGCCGGCTGCGCCACCGGCACCGGTGCTTCGGGCCCACAAGGCCTAGGCTTGCAAACATTACCATAACCAGAGCACAAAGATTGAGATTCAGGATATATACCGCACTCACTACAAGAAGACTGAACACAAGGTCCCGGAAGAATCGGAGACAGAGGAACCTCCTCAAAACTAGAATCATAAGAACTATTAGACCAACCAGGTCCCCAACACAGTACAGAAAAATTGCTAGTCCTCAATCCACAAACAAAATCAAACCCAGAAACAATGACCTCAAAGGAAGCCCCATCAGTAACATTAACAGAGAACAATCCATTCCCACCCCAACAAACAACAGAACCATTGGATCTTCTAATAGCACAGCTATGTTTATCTCCAAGTGCCAAACCAGAAAACTCAAAAGCACCACCCTGATCAGGAACCTCAATTTGGCCAAAACTATTATTCCCTCTACACACCAAAATACCGTTTGTATCCAACCCGCACACGTGTGAAACACCAGCCACAAGGGTCAACATGGAAACACTCCCAAACTCGTTCTCCATCCAGCCCGCAATTGACCCATCGCTACCCCAGCATCGAACCCGGGAATTTTCCTTCAGAACCCCGCAAGAAAAACCCGACCCAGATGAAATCGAAGAGAATTGATCGGACCGAGATGGAAAGTCGAAACCTTTACCGGTTCTCCAGCACGACGCCGTTCCGGCTCCGACCGCGGTGGCGCAAACCTGGGAATCCCCGACGGCAAGGTTCTCGAATAGAACAGTGCCATTGTTGTAAAGCCTCCTGGTTTCGAATGTGGCGTTGTGCGAGAGGGTGTCCCAGCAGAGGAGACTGTAGTTGCCGGAGCGGAGGCCGCAGAAGTAGCTCCGGCCGCCGGAGATCGACGAGAAGGAGACGTCGGGGAAGACGGCGATGGGGCCGCCGCCGCCACGGCGGTAGCACTCGATGCGGCGGGTTTGGTTCGACGCAACGACGCCGCAGACGGTGGGGGAGGAGGCGTCGGTTACGGCGAGGGTGGTGCCGGAGCCGAGGGCGTGGGAGAATGGTGTTACGGAGAGGAGGAACACGGCGGCGATGAGGGCGGCGGCGGCGGTGGCGGTTACGGGGGAGGGCGGTTTGTTGTTCTTCATCTAAAAGGGTGGGTTGTGGTGGGTTGCGGTGGTTTATGCTTCATTTGGCACAGAGAGAGAGAGAGAGAG
>QANU01068421.1:145164-169868 GCA_003254905.1 Nissolia schottii | reverse complement strand
GTGTTAAATATATATATATATATATATATATATATATATATATATATATATATATTATTTCCTTGACAAATATACAAGTATGCGCACTGGTTAATTAATCAAGAATAGAAACTTGTTAAAATTTTAATTTATTTAATTTATTAAAACGTTATAAATGCCTTCTTTTTAATAAAAACTTCCCCTTTCCAATATCATTAACAAATGTTTTAAAGGCATTGCTTAACAAAATCTTATTTTTATTGTAAAGGTGTTTACACATAAAACATTAAATATGTATCCATGTAACCAATGTATATAACATGATGATAAGTCATATTATTTTTAGTGTAGATTCAATCCTCACTCATAAAAATAAAAATATATTTTTTAATTAATAATTTATCACTTAATATAAGCTCGGTTATTGTAAAAAACATTAATCACTCAGGTCGGTGGTAGATGGTAAATATCAACATATTTTTCTCTTGTACCCATCAAAAAATTCTCTAGTAACATGCCAAACAAACCTGAATTCGAGGTAAGTGACTTAGTAGTAACATAAGACACACCGACCACCGCGTGTGCAGCATAAATATACAGTCCACGCGCCTTGGCCTTTCGCACGTGCTCTCTCGACGGTTGCAAATAATCTAAACCACTGTTTTGAGTTTGACCACAGAGCAGCTTTTATTTTTTATTTTTTTTTTATGTTAATTGAAGTTTTGAAAATGCTAAAATCTAAGTTAGCCAGATTCGATTTTCAACTTATGTCCAGCGTGGCTAAATAAATTATTTATCTTTTTTCCGTTAGATATTTGGAATGTACTACTTTGGTCATCCCATCCCTTAGTTTATTTAATTACGATACATAGTAAAAAGATATATTTTCTGTGAATTGTGATATTCGAAATTCAAATTGGAGATCCTGAGGCAGAAAAATCAAAAGATATTCAAATTAAATGAGATGGGTTCTTCTATTGGTGGGGTGCAAAAGAAGAAAAAGCGAGAAAGAGACAGAAAATGAAATAATGGTCACTTTGGCAGTTGGCAATTGGCTGGCTAGAAGTGCTAGGAACACTGCTTCATGATTTTCAGGGCCAGATCATAGTTCACAATTAAAAGTCTTTTAAGATTTTTAAATAATTTTTTAAAAAAATCATTAATATTACATAAATATATATAAAAAAAATTATGTTGACTTGATAATTTTATTCTTTTTATTTTTCTTAAATTATTTTTATTAAATTCTCTTTGTAAATAAGAGTAGAACATTGAATAAATAACTAATACTCTCTCTAGTCTATTTTAGGTATCACTTTAGTCAATTTTTCTTAATCGAAATCATATGTCATTCTCACCTTTTAAGGTAAAATTTATTGTTATGTTTACAATTGTACCCCTAATTTATTAGCCTTAAAAATAGTAACTTTTTAATATGAAACATTTTAACCACATTAAATAAGGGTACTTGCTCTTTATATCACTCTTAATTTTAAATTTATTCGTGTATTTAGCCAAAATGGCACTTAAAATAGATAAGAGGGAGCACTACATTGAAACTCTAAAACAACAAATCAATGGACAATTTTTGTTAAAAAGTCTCTTATTTGTGAATGAAAAGAGTACACCAGGATTGGAATTCTATCTTTTATTTATTTTTTTTAATATTTTTCAACATTACTGTAGTATGATATTATTTGAGAAAATTATAGTATGAAAAATTGAGAACAAATATTTTAAGTTTAAATATGATTTATATCTTCAACAAATTTTTAAGATTTGATTTAAGTTTAGACATATAAAAAATTACATTGTTTTAATCTTTGTCATTAGTAAGATTATGTTAACGACTAACATAATTAACAGAATGCTCTATTAACAATGTCATGTATATGAGCAAAACAAATTTATCTGATATAAGTTTGCACAAGATATACATTTAGACACCTTAAAGTTAAGAGCGACTCTATAGAAGTTGTTCAAGCAATTTCATAGGACAAAAACAATATACCTTACTTTCATTTATTAATAGATGAATGTAAATTGTTAAGCTTGGGACTTGAGTCATATATTTTCTCTCCCTCCAAAAGGGAAGTGAACATGGCAACTCATTCTTTAGCTAAATTTGTTTGTGACGGTCTAAACTTAGTTTGGATTGAGGAACCCTCCTTCTATCCAATCTCAAGTCTTTCTTGATAGAACCTGTTCTTTTGTTGATTAATATATGAACTCTTTCATGTAAGAAAAAAAAACCATAATTTTTAAAATATGAATTCACAATGATACATTGATACGTGTATAAATTTTTGTGAAAGATGAATAAATATAGGAATTGATCTCTCTTATATCATTTTTACAAATGATTAATTATGTCATATTTGATGTTTAACCATTGATTGAAAAAGTGAGAGTCATACATAACATGTGCAATCAAATATTTAATGATGAGATATTAAACATAATATTATTATGTGAAAAAAATAATCTGAGATAACCTATTTCGAATAAACATGCACGTAAAGAAGAGCATTAATGGAAATCACTGATTTTTTGTTGTATGAACTCATTTATTATGGAACATTGTGTCGACTCATATCTCATCCATTATGAGATGAGATTTTAATGGACTAATACTTTAACAAAATCACATTCAGTGATAAATGAAGTGTGTTTTGACATAGTGTCCCGCAATAATGGTATTGTATTGTAAATTTTGAGCCAGAGTAAATGGAATGTGGGAATCTGATGGAAAAGACAAATTAACCGGCACATACGTGACTTGATTCACATAGGCTTGTATTGTATGAAATTGCTTAGACTTGGATTTGTAGAGAATAGCCGTGCAGCTTGAAACATTAGTCAATTGTGAGGCCTAACATACAACAAATGACCACAAGTTAGAGAGTGTTCCTTCTTGAATGGTCAACCTTTGGAAGAATCTCCAGAAGACTTAGAACCTTGCTTCACAACAAATGCCAATATTGATGTTTATCTAACCTAAACTTGGACAAAATCTCCCCTAAAGTATTTTATGAGATTAGATGTACGTTTTGACAAATTCTCTCCAAAATTCTCAACCTAGTTTTTGTTTTTTTTTTATCGGTGGGATATATGAAATGATTTTGGGAAAATATCATGTTTGATTTTTAAACTTTTACTTGATGTCCTATATAATTCTTGATATAAATAAAGTGTCAAAGTAGTCTTCAATGTTTTTTGCCGTTGTTTCATTAGTCCCTCCGTCCATGAACTTAGTGACGAGAGTGAGCTACTTGTTAAATCTCCGCTTAACCACCATATCTTTCTTACTCATCACTCCCTCTTTGTCCTAATCATCGATGAGCCTCCAGCTCCCCCATTCAAAAAATGACGTTATTGCCCTTACTAGTCCCTCTATTTGGTCCTTGATATAATTATTGGTGCCCTATTTTATCTCCAATATTTTTTGTCATTGCCATTGCTAGTTCCTTCGTCCAATGGGCTCGTGGATGGAAGGAATAACGAGGACAACATCGAAAAAATGTTGAAAAATTACTTTGACACTTAATTTATTTTATCAGGGATCAAATAGGACAACGAAAAAAAGTTTAAAGACGAATTCTTTCGATGATTTTTTCTTCTGGTACAATTATGTGAAAGATCGATATTGATACAGATGTAATGAATGAATCTGATGACTAATTCTCTCTCTATCTCTTTCGTTTTTATAGTGTTACATAGTTTTTGGTTATAGCTTCGTGTTATGTCCCAATCCCAACTCTTTAATGATTGGTGTCATGAAAAAGTCTTAGCCTAATATAATGAATGACCAACTTACAAAACAAACAAAAGATGATTGACCTCACCTCCTAAATTTCAACGGCAAAGCTAAATCACACTAACTATTAATCTAATTAAAACTCTCTCTAGTTCTCTCTAAAAGAAAACATTAAACATACATAATCATGTTTAAATTTTGTCCATGTTTTAAGCCAAAACTAAAGAATTTAAAGCGGACGTTATCTAAAATCATTCAATTATCTCTATTCAAATAATTTGAGATTATAAAGAGATAATTCTTGATAAATATAAAATTGCATGGAAAAAAATTCTATAATTTTTTTAGAGAGTTGTTCTCTATAACTCAAATGTAGAAGATCATAAGTGTACCACTTATTAAGTTTTAACGATGAGAGATTTCAATAATTGCAAGTACAAATAAAGTTTAGGAGTTGACTAATGTACTTTTTGTAAAATAAGGTGTGTGGTGCAAACTTGTATTTAGTCACATTATTAAAATGTATTTAATATTTAGCAACACTTCTTGAATGCGTTTAACCACACTTATTAAATCGATTAGCGGCACTTCTCTTATGTGTATTGCAACACTTACATTTAGCCACATTTTTAAGGGCAGCTAAATTCAAGGTAAGTGCACTACTTCACATTGGGCAAATCCATAAGTTTATATTTAAAAATATATAAAATCCTGATAATGCTTCGAAGATATCTAGAGAAATTAAATATGCTCGTCTATGCTTACAAGTTAATATGTAAAGCTGCAAGCAGATGAGCTTCAATTTCATAATGTTCTGGGCAGAATTATTTCACCTAATCCTTTCAAGAAATATTCTATTATCCAGCGAAAAGATGTGATAACAAAATGTTCTTATTTTCAAACTTAAAACACATACCAATAGCAATAACAAACACCTATGTTACCTTTTGACCAATTTATTTGTAACATAAGAAAGAGTACGGCAAAATTAAAAAAAGTGTCAACTAAATTTTTTATTAATTTATTAAGAAATTTTTGGTTGAGAAGATGACTCATTCTAGTTGAGAGTTAGAGTATGTTTTTAAGATTATTAAATGCTTACGAAAGTATTTATAAATCATTTTAAAAAAATTAAGAATTAAACTTAATTCATAATAATGTATGAGCATAAAACTAATCAAGTGAGTCAAACAATGCACAAAGTATTAGGACAACTAAAATGTGTTGAAAGAATCATAAAGCACTGGAATTGTTTAGAACTTAAACATAGTGGTCAGAAAAACCAGTCAAAAAGCAAAAAGGATTATTAATTCTCAAGTACTAGACATTATGTATTGAATGTACAATCATGGCTGCTGCAAAAGCTTAGTACAATGGCAAAATACAAGTTAAATATGACCATATCCTCTTCATAAGCAAAAAAATAATAATTAGAAATATGTACAAGAAAGGAAAACATCCTTGACACATATACACACTTTACAATCAAACCTTCATTGCAATCTGCTATAGTAATCTACAATGTCGTATAATTAATATGTAAAATTTCATTTGTTTATTCTTTTGGGTATACCATGTCTGGATTCTGCAATTGATGCAGAGACCATGCGGGCTCGATGGTTTGTATAATACGATATCTTCTCTTTTCCATTCACTTTTAAGTGTACTTCTACTATTAACATAAGAGCAAGGCTATATAATTAAATTTATTTGTCAGAATTTGCTAAGGTTCAAGTAGTGTGGTGGATAAGTCAAATAAATAAACATTCATTCAATCAGTGTCTTTTTTTAGTTTATTTGTTGAAAAAAAAAACTAAAATAATTATTTTTTATATATTTAGATAATTTAAAAAAATATAATCCAAATTCTTTAAAAACTATTATTTTTTCAGCTTTTAAGTAGAAACTAAATGAAATAACTTTTGAAATAAAAATATGTTTGGCCTTTTCAACTCTATAACAAAAGTTAATATTTTCTTTATTTTATTTTTATTTTTAAGTTAAAACAAACGCATCCAACATGACATCATTCTAATAACCATTCTTACTATTTAAGATTTTTTTTTCTCTTCTTAACATTAAGTGCTACATTACAACTGCAACAACATAAAGTATTGCATAGATTAAACCATGTCACTACATCTTATCATAAAGCAACAACAACATAAAGTGCTGCATTCAAATGAGGAAATTGAAAAAGAAAATTGTACCCTTTTAAGAAAAGAGCAAGCTAGTCATTTTCTTATAAGGCAAAAAGCAGTTGTTTTAAATGGCGATCAATATTTTATTATACTTGAAATTGAGGGTTGCTACTAACTTATTCAATCATTCAGCTAACCAAGAATCCAGATTGTATACTACACTAGAATTCCACGCATAAAATAATTATAATTACAATACAAAAAATTTATATATAATCTACCCCAAGAGTAGGATAAGTAACATGGGCAAGTGCTTTTGAAGTTCAAAGTGTTTTGATTTCATTTGTGAGAATGAAATCTCATGTTGATTAGGGTTGAACTAAGTGAAAGAATTATTTAAAATGACACATTAAACTAAATGTCTTGAGTTAAGATGTGACATCTAATTTATTATTTAAGCTTCAACTTTAGCTTATTAATTTAAAATTCCCATCCCTTATTGCTTTATGGAAAAAGTACATGGTTGTGGGAGTTAGACTGTATATATACAAAACTGTGGTATTCATAGAACCTTCACCAAACAATGGTAATTATTATAAAATTGGCACATTACATGGCGATTTAACAAATAATAATAATAATAATAATAATAATAATAATAAAATAAGAGAAGTTTCATTTATTATTTATTATTTATTTTATTTTATTTTATTGTGTAAATCTCATCAAAGTGTGGCGATTTAGGAAAATTTGATAATTTTTTTATACCACAATTTAGTTTATTCATTATGATTTTACCATATTAAAATTTTTGAGCCTCAATTTACCTAACAACTGACATCAAGTCTCACACAATGGTTATGTTTAAACTAAGTGAAAAATATATATTTAAAATAGTTAATAGACTTAATAACTCATGATTTTAAGTCAAAATTTAACCGTAAGGTTCCCTTTGTGATTCCTCACTTAGTTGTTAGTTTAAATTTCTCTCGATGGACACCCCCTCAACACTTTACCAAACACAGAGGAGACAGAACACTCTGACAAAGCAAGCCGAACTAGTGTTTGTGAATAAACAAAGGAGGGGGTATAAAATTTGACAAGCAGAAGGGAACTAGGGAGAAAGTGTCACCTTGAGAATAATAAAGAGGGATTCATGGCAGCTCCAGCTCCCTTTTTGTCAAGGTATTGAGGGATACTGGACAGAGCTTTAGGGACAGGCCAAGCTGGCCAGCTTGAAAGAGTTCTTTTTTGAATTATTATTATTATTATTATTATTATTATTATTATTATTGTTTTGATTCAGAATCCGAACTGAACACCTAACATGATGCTGGGTTTCAAACCAATCATTAACTCAATGGTTATTTCTTTAACAGCATAAAACGTACGACCATACTCAAAGGCACTTGCGATGCTTTGCCAGTTTGCTACCAATCACATTGCTACAGACTTGTGATAAATAGATACCATCTAGTATCCAGCATGACGAAAAATTCTTAGGTCAATTTTGTAGGTCATTAATATTTTTAATTATGATTACTCTCTTCTTGTATTATTAAATGTCATTTTTTGACTTTTAAATACATTGTTGAATCAATTTATATTTAGTTAAATTCAGTCAACAATGTATTTAAAAGTTAAAAAATGACACAATAATAGACAAAAAAGAGTATTTTTTTAATACAATTATTAAAATGTAAAGTATTAAATGATTCTGAGAAAAAATATAATTTCCTCTAAAAAAAACTAATATGATATGAAATAGCATAAGTTAGGCCTTCTAGAAATCTGAACTTAAGGAGGATGGAGCTATTGGGGTTCTCAATTATTATTCATACTCTTCAATAGCAACTTTTAATTGAAATTTATTAAATTATTCTTAATTAAATAATAGTTTATATCATCCATGCCAAACCTAAATTAATTATATCTATATAATAGGTAATCACATTGAATTGAGAAATAAGAAAAGGATTTCTGAACGTAGCTGGTTTGACCAGGGAATCAGCCACCAGGTTTGCTTATCCGTTGAACTTGAGAGCTACATCATATCACCAAAGCAATTAATGTTACAGATAATGATTCTGTATTTACTATCGAAAATAATACTATTTTACCCAACTCTTTGCTCTCAACCTGAATTTATGCTTCAGCCATTATGCCAATAGATCCTACAATAACTGCCATTTTCTGCCACTTATATGTATGCATTAAATTTATAGACTTCAGCTTTTAGGTTCCATAGTGTTACGGTTGAAATAACACACAGGTGTATAAATGTCTACATTTAAATTTAGTTGACTATTGACTCAACTTTAAACTCTTAAACACATTGGGTTCATTAGTCATTTTGATCCTAAAATTATAGGTATGAGTCATTTTAATTCCTAAAATTTAATTTTTTAATTTTTAAAATTTTTAAATTATAAATTGTAAGTTAAATTAATTATTTGATTTATTTTTTTATCACGTTTTCACTTATTTGCAATCATAAGTGTTGTCACAACCACATTTTTTAACTTCAAATAATATTACAATCTTAGATTTTGTCACAACCCCATTTAATATGACTAACTAACAAAAAACATAAACACTAACAAATTGAATGACTAACTTAATTTATAACTTACAATTTTAAAAAATTAAAAATTCAATCTTTTAATTTCAAGAATCAAAATAACTTGCACCCGTTTTAGGACATTACAACCAAAAAGATGATAAAGCATATCGCTCTTCATCCCATTCAAATTTGAACTCGAGTATTCAATGTCCTAGTTTCAAGGCCTCCTTTGAAACCCATTCAAAGGTCCAAGTGCATTGTACACAACACGTACATCCATAAGATTGAAGGCAGTACTTCCCACCATCCCAGCCATAAGGTAAAACTTTACGGACTAGCCAAAATTTAACAGTCACCTACTTTGTACTATCTTCTAGATGTACTGGTTTACAAATAAACTTATAGATTGAAAATGACATTTAACTAAGAATGGAAGGTGTAGCATTTAAGGAAGGGAAATGTATTTTTTTTTAGGTTGCCTGCCCGGTAACCAAGACTTAGCCTTGACTAATCCAGATCAACCCGGATCGCGCACCTAGCTATGGCGAGTGAGTCTCCCAGCGGAGATAACTGTGTTCACAAGGTCTCAAACTCGAGACCTTACTTAAGCGATACCAAGCCGCTTACCACTTGGATCAACCGCCGTTAGTATAGGGAAATGTATTTTGTACCTAGTTTTGTAGATATCCAAATTGACGAGGAAAAGTCATGTGTAAAAAGTATGACGATTTCACTTGCATTACTACTCTCAAATTACTAGTGGTGAATGTGGTGATAACGAAAAGTGGGGATTTGAGTCACATAAACAGGTTCACTTGTAATGTAAGTGAAATCTCAATTCTTTCACACGTCCTAAAAACAGTACCGTTCTCAAGAGGCCATAGATACCTAACACCAAAACCATCTCCCAAGCTCACTCCTGAAAGACACAATAAATAATAAATAAATAAATATTATCTCGTTCTTACCACACTATTGTGAGCAGTTTGGAAAGTTTAATGCTAACAACCTGTGTCATCAAGCCCTTCAACTTTCTTCAATTTCAAAATCTAAAACTCAATAAAAAGCACTTGAAGTAAGGAAAATGAGAGAGAACTGCAAATAATTATTAATAAATAATTATACATGAGACTAAAGAAATCATTTCTAGTTTCCAACAGATTGCAAGCCTATAAACAATAATTAGAATTCTGGCAATCTACGTACACTTCAAGAAGCAGCATTTGAAACCTCTGGATGCTCCAGAAACAAATTGACGCTATACAAAAAATCTATTTCATCCAATGAGTGGCCTTCCAAGCAAGATAACTAAGAATTTCACATTAAAAAGGGAAAGAAAAAAAGGAGCTTAATGGCAAACGACTTTAACCCTACAATGTCCAACTAGAAGCTGGAATCCCTTGCTTTTGGAACCAATCAGGCATGTGGAACTTTTCATAGAGCAAAGGTCTTACATCTTTCTGCTCAGAGAGTTGCTTGAGAAGTGGAAGAATGACATCTAGAAGCTGATAAACAAGCAAAACACAGACGACGTGGTGAGTAAGTCATCAAAATATATGATGGAAGGTTTAATTATAATTTATTTTGGCAATGTGATGTTAATTTTCAATAGCACTGATCTGAGCACCTGTGTGTCATGCGGTTGCCCAGCAGAAAATGGAATGCATGGAATTCCATTCACTGGTTGCAGTAAAAAGCTGAAGGGATTGTTGTCTACAATAACGACACGGCATAGATCATTTGAGATGCAGGCAAGATCCTTGACATGTTCTCTATATTCCCTGCAAGCATTCCACAGATAAATACTAGTACAAATTCACCTGGGGGACTCCACTCTGAACTTCAAGCTCAAATACATAAAACACAAGATAACTTAAATTCCAGAAAAGATTCAGATCATTCAGTAACGTATTGTTTAAAGAATAATGCTAACCAAAATTGACTACCTTGAGACAACACTCACAAAGGTGTAGGGTCCATTATGAACCCTACCATGGCAGACCTCCCACCTCTGTGAGTGTGGTTGTCCCAAAGTTGTTTATTTTGGTTGTCATACTGTCAGTTTTCTTTGTTTAAAAAACCTACAGAGAACACCATGCTAACTGAAAACAATGTGAAAAGATACAATTCTATTGTAACATCAATGAAAAATACAAACACACGTACACATTTGGACTTAAATAGGTTGAAATGCAAGATTTTTCACCAAATATGACCAATCCCATGTTATTGCACTATACAAATGATATTTATAGGAATGCACCAAATAGTAGTGGCCATTGGTGATGTATCAGTGTTGCCATGATTCAATGATCTCCACACCAGCTTATAAAGGAGACAGGATAGAAAATAAAGACATAGGTACCAGAAAAACTAGGAATAAAGGACCATGAAGAAAGATTAAATGGACTATGGTAATAATAATTCACATACAGTTTCCTGGCTACCAGCGATGAAGTACCACAAAGAAATAACGACATAAAAACAGAGTAGTGGATCAGAAATGAGGCACGGAAGCATAAGCACTCACGTGCTAATTGTTGAGGGCCGATAAAGTCGTAGGCTAAACAGATTTTCCAAGTCAATTCTGTCAACAAGGGGTCTAGCATAACCTGTGAGAATTTAGAAGCATATATTATTGAGAAACATTTAACCAAAAGAATAAGATGCATGGGTGCAGCTCGGTATTTCGGGGCAAACCTTCAAGACCAGCAGTAAACAGCACCAAGTCAGCAAATTCACTAAGTTGCTTTAAAAATTCTTTCAACCCAGGACGCTCAAACACTGTAACATAATTGATTTTCGGTTTTCCTTCTCCTTCCTTGAAAATCGAACATGCCCAAGTGAGGATATAATATTCTATCTCTGGACAAGCAATCAAATGCAAGTTATAAAGTAACCATACCTTTTCTGAAGATACACATTCCAGCTCAAACCAATTCAAACCAGCTTCAATTGCTTGAGAACGTAGTGCAGTTGGCAAACTAGATGTCTCGTATGCACATACGAGTGTTTCATCCAAGTCAAGCACTACCTACAATTGCACATGTAAGATCACAATCTACAATACCAACAGGAAACTTGTGATAAAATTGGAACAGAATATTTTGGGAGTAGGGAGGATGTAACAAAAGAAAACAACATAAAGAATGGCATCTTTTGCAATCATATAACAACTCATCAGAATAATACACCTTGTAACAGCTTTTTCTCTGGCATGTTCCCCCTTCTATGCATAAATTCACTTCAGAAAATTTATTAATTCAAATGTTGAAAATCAAAATACTCTGCATCTCATATTTGACAAGGCATTTTCCAACTTGAACCACAAATTGAGTCCTATAAAATAGCATGTTTTGTATACAAAAATTTGGGTATTTGCAAGTTCTTGCTATGGGTAAACACAGTAGCAACATAGAAATTTAATCTATATCACAATGCGATGAGAGAAAGTAGAAACTACACATTACATATCAATAAGAAGTTATAAGAATGCTCATCATTTGATACAAGCAATCTAAGGAATCAGTGCAGGACACTGCAACGTAAGAGCCAAAAAAATATAAAAAGTAAAAAATCATAATTGACTCCATTATAAGAAGCCAAAACATGATGGATTTTTAGTTTGAAGGCAAATTCATATGTTGTGACCAGCCACTCTCCTCTGTGAAAGTAAGCAACAGAAATCGGTACATGCAGCCAATCATAGAGGACTAGCTCCTGTAATCCTGCTTTAAATGTCACATAACAAGACAAAGCATCTCAAAACAAGTTCCAATATATTGTTTTTCATCTCAGATGCTTCCAAAACCCATTAAGATGATAGAAATTGATCACTTTCCACATTGCACCAGTTAACAAGACACTTTTTTTTGTAATACACACATGCGTGTGAAATCAAAACCAGAACATCCAGATATTTGTATTAAAACAAAACAAGAAAGCAGGAAATTTTTTTTTAAAAAAAAAAAGTGCGAAGACAAAACAACAAGTAAGATGACTGGCACGATGCAAAAAATTTAAGAAGAATGCTCTCTTTGTATGTGTGGGAGTGTGTGTGACGTCAGAAGTTCATCAAGCACATAAAGTTTGAATTATGAACAAAAAGGCAAAGCATATGACCTTCGTTTCAAAAAAATATTCACCCATGTAACATGCTCGGTGTTCTTCATCTACAACAAGTATTTCAATTGACCCAACAATTGCAACAGCACCAAGGTGCTGCTCAAACTATTTTTTTTCCCCATCCATGGCGTTCCCTTTGATACACAAGTTTCAGCATATATTCAGACCCTACATCATACTTTCCATCAAGACAGAGCTCAAATTCCAAACACTTCACATATAGCTCAACTTCAAAAAAAAAAAAAAATCTAAATCCCTCAAAAGAAACAAACCAGTCCAGCACTTCATTCCACATAATAGAAATTAACTCCTCCAATCCTATTTCTTCTTTATTTACTTATTTATTTGAAATCCTTCGAAGCTTTGCATAAATATCACTGAATTCTCAACCTTAGTATTCGTTCGGATTAATTCACTTTACATTCAAAGTTCAAAAAGTTCGAAGTTCAAACATGGCTTATAATCTTCTGAGAGGGTTTTATTTTGTCGAAAAGTAAAGTAAACGCCTATTTCAGTAAAGCAGCATGCTTGACAAACATGTTCTTAAACTTAATCTCCAGCTATCATAAACCTAACAAAAAAAAAAAAAGAAATTCAAAATCTGAAAGAAGAAAAAAAAAATAATGGTGATACCGTGAGTTTTGAGGGAGGGCGGCGATCATCGGCGGAGTAATCGGCGGCGCTGATATCGAGGGCGGCGGAGACACCTTCTTCAGGAAGCGGCGAATCGTGGTCCTGAAGCTCAACGGAGGGAAGAGGCTTAAAGGAACTCGAAGACGAAGAAGCGAAGGAGAGGAGAGGGTAGTGGCCGAGGGTTCTGAAAATCTGGAAGAAGATCTGGAAGAAGGCGGCAAGCCAGCTCAGCAGGGACCTCCACACTTGCTGGGTCCGGTGCGGAGGCGAGTACACCTCCGCCTGAGTCAACTCGCCCATGTCGCCGCCCGCCGCCACAGCCGCTGCCGAGTCCTGAATCGCCTCTTCAATCGCTGAGTTGTGACTCTGTTTCTGTGCCGTGGTGCGTACGGTGCAGCGTGCGCTTGTTTTGCTGTGGCTATTTCTCTCTTCTTTTTTTATGTGAGAGACTGATTCTCGTGCTTCGGGGGTTTTTCAGGGTGGTGCTTCGGCGAGGTCTAGAGAGAGAGAGAGAGAGAGAGAGTCAAACGCGCTGCGGTGGCGCGTTTCGCTCCATGGCGACGCTGTTGTTCTGAAATTTCCCTTTTGTTTGGGGGGGATAGGTGGATACTGTATTAATGACTATAAAGGATTTTTATTATAACAAGTGGTCCGGATATTTGTGACCACTTTTTTTTTTTTTTGCTAGATTATGAAGATTTAGATTGTTTTATACAGAGGTAGAGATTTGAGAACAGTAAAAATTTGATTTCTTTTTTTTTTCCGGTTCAAAAATTAAGTTCACGTATGTTCTTCAAACTATTTAACCACTAAACAAATCCTAAGGAGGTAAAATAGAAAGATGAATACTTGCGTGACATGTTAATGGAGGACGCTTGTGTTTCGGAAACATTATAAATTATTGATTTTTAATTTATAAAATTTTAAAAAATATGTAAAAATAAGAAACCAATTGTTAATCGTGTTTTTATAGCGTCCATTAAATGTGTTTAAAGAACGCGTGAATATTTTTTAAATAAAAAAGTTTTTTATTATTTCTCATGTGTTCCTGACACTGAAATTTTTTTAAAACTTATATTTTTTTTTTGTTAAAACTTTTCCCTTTTTTTTCCTTTTAACAAGCCTTTAAACCCTTAATTTTAAGGCATTTGATAGTTTTTCCGTCATTAAATATATTTTCATTGTCGTCCTCCACACTCTTAGGAATTGTTTGGTCCCTACACTAAAGCTGAAAGAATGGAGATAGGAAAATAGTAGAAACGCATCAACATATTTGTAGGAAGGGGCTACAAATATTCCCTCTATTTTGCATGTTATTGTTGTCCATTTGGACTAGCCTTCTTTTAATGACTCATTTATTGTAATGAAATATTTATTTATCTTTATAGGAAAAAAATTGACACCGATCTTAGAAAAAAATTATATCAATTTAGTCAAAATATTTTGAATTATTTCTATATAACGTTATAAAAAAATTGGACGACATTTAATGTTAAAACTATTTTTTTATAATCTTTAATGTAAAATTATCAGTATATATAAGACTAAATTAATGTAAAAAATTTAAAATTAAATTGGTATAAGCAGAAATAAATTGATATGAACAATTTTTTAAGACAAAAAAACTGATATCACCTCAAAATTTAAAAACTGAAAATAATATTTGATATAATGTAGTAAATTTTGGTTTTAGTTTATAAAAAGAATGTTTTGATCAACGTTTTTAAAATGATTGATTTTAGTCCACACCGTTTATTACTTTCGTTATTCGATGATGTAGATGAAGAAAAGTCAAGTCACCCTTCCCTTATAAGGGCTTAAATACATTATCAATTCATATAATTATAATTTATTTTGATTTTAATACCTTTAAAACTTTTAAAAAATAAAAACATCAGCTTACCCGCGCACTCCCACCTATTCCCCCAGCCCCTTACGCTCTTTGATAATGCTCTAATGTGAATTACATTTTGTGTCTATTTTGTATATATTTTTACGAATTAGTTAAAAAAGTTAGTTGATTTTAGGAATATTTAGCTAGCATAATTAGGGCAATTATTTTATAGTTTGATAAATTATTGATAATATTTGGTTATTTTGTGCTAGAATCAATCAAATTAAGAGTAGAGAAGAAGCAAAAGTATAAAAATGAAGAATTTGGAGAAAAGTTAGAAGGAAGATTTAAGGAGATTTGGATGTGATAGTGTATTTATACAATCATTTATTATTACATGTTATNGGGAGGAGAGTAAGGCGAGGAAGTTGAGGAGGGATGGCGAGGAGGCGAAAGAGGCGGATCTGAGGAGAGGGTGAGGCGAGCGGAGGCAGATCTGAGGCGGAAGAGGGAAATGAGATCTGGAGCGAGGGTGAAGCGAGCGGAGGTGAAGAGGCGGAAGAGGCGAGCGGAGGGTGAGGCGAGGGTGAGGCAAACGGAGGGAGACGAGCAGAGGGTGAGGCAGTATGTGATGAGAAGAGGAAAGGATGTGGGAAAACGAGAGAGGGTGAGGGAGTCTGAGGAAAGGATGTGGGAAGACGAGAGAGGATGAGGGAGTTTGCAGTCTGGGTACTGGCTGGGTAGTATATAATAATAATAATAATAATATATCGGGTCGCGGGTCAGGTCGGGTTGGGCAACAGCAACCCGAGACTCGACCCATCTAACTAAGCGGATCGTGCTGGTCTGACCCGCCGACCCGTCGAATCCGACCCGCCCGGGTCGGATTGGGTCAGATTTGACGGGTCGACGGGTTAGGTACGACCCGTGTTCACCCCTCCATATATATGTATATACATAGACACATATATTGAAAAGACTTGTACCAAAAGTTTAATAATTATTTGTGTAATTTTAATTTTATATAAATATAGTAAATAAAAAATATTATATTTATTGTAATATTTGAAGAGAATTATTTTTTATGAGTATAAAACATTTTATAGTTCTTATTCTTTAGATTTTTGCACAATAACTTAACCTTAGTTATACTTTGATTACTTCATTTTCTTTAAGAAAAAGAAAAGTGTAAATAATTAAATTTTCATGACATCTTACATATATTTACACATTATTTTATACGTCATATCCTTACATTTTAAAATTTTATATAGTTAATCAATATTAAAATATATATTTTAACTCATTTATCTTTTTAGTAAAATATTTATTTACAATTTTAAATAAACTAAAAAATTATTTAAATATATTATGATGTATTTATAACTTTTACTTGTTAGATTTTTGTTAAAATAATATTTAATTCAGTTGTAATTATAATTTGATATAAAAAATTTCTCTTAAATACATAAACTAAAGTGTAAATTCTTAATTTATCATGTTATCTTAGATATTTTTATAAATAAGTTATTTTATACATCATAGGCTAATAATAAAAATTGTTATACTTTGATTGTTTTACATAGTTATAGAAGATGTTAAGTTAAAAATAATGTAAATAAGAAAAATAAAAGGTCAAAACCCCCATATATAGTATTAATAGTAATTAAAATTAGAAAAATGATTGGTGTACAATCCTATTTTATGTTACTGTATCGCTAACCCCGTATAATATACGGTCGTTTAATATCATATGTATTTCATACTCAATAGAAAAACGTAACCATCACGAGACTTGACACTGACTCCCATGCGACTGCTAAACCTTTAGCTCACGCAATCCTCATTTTGTCTTCACCATCCATTGATACTTCATGATCTTCATTATCGTTTTTCAATTTTTCCATAGTCATCATCAATCATAATGTTTTTCAATTTTTCCAAAATCATCATCAATCATAATTAGTCATTTGATGGTTTTTGCTGTTGATCACCTTATATATCTGAGCTCTGAATTCATCAATAGAGTCTGATGATCAAATTGAGAGAATGAACAAGGCTGGTGATCATTTGATTCGAGGTCCAGATTCATTAATGAATTCTGCTAATCGAATCGATGGAACGAATGAGGTTTAATTTCTTAGTCAAACTATTGATATAATTAGGCGATATGGTATTAGAAATTTGTTCAGGACGCATCTTTCCTTTTGTTTTCCTAAATACTGATTTGTGGTAATTGCATGTTATGTTTTTGCATTTATGTTTGAGACATTTGTGCAATATGGTAATTAATGTTTGTACACTACTAATTCACCTGTTTCGATCATTTAGTATCTAGTGTTAATTATTTCATATGTTTATGCACGTATGTTGTATATGTTTGTGCAATAATGTGGCAAATGCTTGTGCATTACTCATCCCATGTATTGGTCCTTTAGTATCTAGTGTAAATTGTTTCATATGTTTGTGCACGTATGTTGTATATGTTTGTGTAATAACGTGACAAATGTTTGTGCACTACTAATCCTCCCATGTTGGTCCTTTAGTAACTAGTGTTAATTGTTTCATACGTTTGTGCACGTATGTTATATATGTTTGTGCAATAAAGTGTTATATGTTTGTGCATCACCATTTTGTCGGCTGTATTCACATACAAGTTTGTGTTGAAGAGTTTTTTTTTTAATCGTGCGTGTATGCACGCGTTCGTGTTGAAGAGTGTGTGTTGTAATGGAAGCAATTAGTTGAGTAATACGAGTAGTGGGGCCTGGTGCATTAAATTCACAATTGGCAGTATGGTGACTATAGTAGGAGTTGTAACGTGGCAAGATTGTTAAAATTAACATTAAAACACATGAAATAGAATTCATAATTAATGGAATAAATAAGAAATTAAAAAATAATTATAATTAAAATGATTTAAAAGTTTTAAATCAAGAGAAAATGTCACATGAACATTCTAAAATCAAAAAAAGGATGCCACGTGATACTTCAAGTGGAAGAACACATATAGATGGAATTGAGTGTAAGCTAGTGATTGTTAGATGACTGTGAGATGATTTTGCTTAATTATGGAAAGAGGATATTTGAGATCTAAACTAGAGACCAAGTAGATGATTATCTTGGACTATTTTAGGAATGTTTGGCAGGAAATTTTGTATCTTTATCCACATATATCCAATAAAAATGATTCAAAACGTTTCATAAATATAAGAGTTAAATCTATAACCTTGTTGTTTAGCTGGTGAATAGTTTTGAAGGTAAATTTCAATTGTATAGAATGCTACAAAGCTCACAAATTAACGTTTCAGTACTTTACCAAAATTTAACGTTTAAGAGGTACCATGAATCGAATTGGGTCTCTCTAGCCCAATTCTCGTGAGTTTCCAAAGATTATTTGCTCAAAATATGAGGAGAGATAATGTCATAATGTCGATTAATGATAATTATAATATAAATATTGTAAGAATAATTATAATAAAAATATCTTATTTTATATTTCCCTTCAAAATTAATTACTTGATTGATTAATTTTTGAAAAATATTATTTTGTCTTATCTCTCCTTTGATTATTGAAACAAAGTTCGTCAAAAAAAAATTATTAAAACAAATCATGAGACTAAATTAATGGAAATTAAAAAAGGGGATTTGATTTATAATATAATATTTAGGAGGCAAATAGTGCATTTGTTTCGCTTCTACAAATAGAGAAGTATTTTTTTATTAAAAAAATATTTTTTTCTATTTTTTGTATTATTTGTTTATGGTTATAGGAAAAACAAAAACAGAAAATAATCAATGTTATTTTAAGAAGCAAATAGAGACATGCTTTTAATAAAATCATAATCAATAGAAGAGAGAGAGTATATTATGTAAAAAAAGTACTTTTACTATTAATGTAAATAAACATTTTCAAAGAAAAAGGCCAAAGACTTAGAGGAGGAGCCAACTAGAGAGACAACTTGATAGGTCCATGCTAAAAGATCTTGAGACTAAATTCATATCGAATTTTTTTTAAATAAAAATAAATGTAAAATTGATCTATAAATAAAAATATTGGGATGAACTTAATTATTTACTCAAAACTAAAATTTGCTATATAGCAAACTCAGTGTTTCAAACATATTTCAACTTTAAATCACGATGTGAGGATATATGAAAATATTACTTCTCTGCGGAATCAAGTCATAAATTTACATGCTATAAATCAAACACACCTGAAGTTATTCATTCACCGATATATATTTTTTTTTTTATAAATACAAGTCTAATACCTTCAATTTTAACACACATAATAATAATAATAATAATAAAATTGAACCCCATTTAATGAGATAAAAAAATATTTGGTGGGAAACTAAATTAAGATGACAAGACTGATTTTTATTATATATACCTAAATTTAATGTTTCAAACATATATCTAGACAAAAATTTCTCTCATTTGCCTTCCTGGTATAACATCCAAATAAAATATTTTTAAGATTTTGTTAACAAGTATTTTTTAAATGCACTTGTTAAAAAATTAACTTGAATAAATTGAGAGACATTTAATATATTCAATGTATTGATGCTTTAAATTTTATCTTTTTGATAAAACTTGAATGTAGTGAAAAAGAATTCTCAAGTTTCATTGAAGTAAATGTGCAATACATATACATGATTGGACTTGGCTTGTAGCTCAAGCTTCATTCATAACTAACTCAACAGTTAGTAACTAACTTAACCAATTTTCAAAACTAACTCAACCACTTCATGGTTGCTGCTATACAACGCAAGCTGGCAAGCTTTTCAGCTTGCTTAATCTCCATTACTTTTCAACAAAAAATAGTTACTCTCCATTCCATTTTAACCATCAAAAACTACACATACTAAGGTAAACAAAAAACACGTCGATAAATATATAAAATAATATGAATTGATACAATTATTCCTATATAAAATATAAAATTTTATTTTTAATATAATTATTACTCTATTTACATTTACTATACTAATAAATGTTTCACTACAACTAAAAGTATGAATAAAAAAGAAGTAATTACATCTAAATATTGTAAATAGATAAATATTTTAAAAGTCTCAAAATAAAAAATAGATAGCTAAAAAAGTGGAGAAAAAAAAATTATTTCCTCATTCATTAATATTTAAACTTCTTATGTATTTGTATAAAAAAAATTTCTTAAGAATACTGCGTAGCAAAACTCCTCTGATAACTTCAAAACGAAAATTCCCATATAAGTAAAATGCAAATTGGGATGGATGAGGTGATATGATTAGGGACGATTGAAAGAAACGCGCTGGGTGGGAGCGTGAGGAGAGAGGGAGTTCATGATTATAAATGGACAAAAAAAAGAGGGGGGAAAAATGAAAAGAATAGGAAGCTACGGTGATGCAGAATGAGCCAATAAGAAAAGACAATATTTGAGTCTTTAAAGAGGTTGTCCTTGCGCTTAATTATTAGTATTTCAGAATTTTATAAAAGAATAGATATAGATTGACAAGCAAGAGCAAGGGTTGAAAAAGATAAGATTAACGGAATGGTGAAAATAGCTTAGATCGTCAGCCAGTATAAGGTTTAGTTGAATCTAACCCATTTAATTATAAAATAGGATAAGGCTTTAGAAAAATTCTTTTAGTTTAATAGATCAAACCATAGATAATAAAAGAATCTTGTAAGACTCAAGAGACCGATATATTTATAAAAATATATATTTTTTTATTTTTGAGTAAAATAATCCTATCATATTATTATAATATGACCTAATCATATTCAAAATCTTTTTATTTCTCATTTCTCTTACTCCCTTATAAATATATTTAGACCTTCTTCTTTAACTCTTATCTCTTTATCTTTGTCTCAAATCTAGGCACGTAGGTTTCATCTTTTTCGTATATTGTGTAATATTTGTTAATTTATTTCTCTTGTTATATCAATTCGTTCTTTGTAGAATAGTCTTATTTCCTAGTTACTGATATAATTCATCTCTTTCATGCTAATTTTAACAATGTTGAACTTAAATGGCTGATTTTTTTTGTATTTTTTGTTAATAAATTAATTAGATACACCATATGTATAGCTCCAAGACAAATAATATCTTAAGATTTTTATTTTTCTTTATTTTAAGTAGTCTTGAAAATAGGCTTTCGAGTCAAGTCAAGCTTTTAAAAAGGTTAAGCTGAGCCTTAGAAAAAAGTTTATGACGAGTCATAGACTCAAGCTCGGGTCGAGTAATTTAAAAGCAGGTCAAACTTATTTAAACTAAAGCCTAGTTACGTTTGACCCATTTCCATCCCTAGTTAACCCTATCAATAATTATTGGTATATGGTTATGGAGCATTATATTATCCAAATCACAACCCCAGGGTGTGGTTGAACGGAAGGAGCTCATCTTCCCTTAGCCAAATGCTAAGGGTTTGATCTATGACTTTGGGTATGAAGCAATTTTAAATCTCTAAGTCAGTTATCTCACCTTAAATGTGCCTATAAGTCAAGGAAGTGATTAGTCACAAAGCCCACATCAGTAGACACCTTGGTCGTGTAACACAAAAGAAAATATTCCAAATTGCATAATAATAATTAATAAGTCACATTTAAGTTATAAGTAATAGGTCTAGGGATGATCATAGGTATTCGTGATACATGTACACGTCCTTCACTATTCATACTCATTTAATATTTTGCTACCTGTATCCGTGCATGTATTCATTATGGATATCCATTATCCATACTTGTGGGAATTTGAATCTTTGTAAATATATGTGAGTATTCACGAAATTTACCAAAATTTTAAAAAATAATTTATAAAAATCACTATCAAATATAGTATATTACAATACTACTACTAACAAATCTCAATTTAAATTAACAAAATACATAAAAAAAATTCAACAACATTGTAGATAAAAATGAATTAGGGTTTTTTAGTTTTTATACTTATATAAATAAAGATATTTACATAATTTTATACATTAATGAGTAATCAGTGGGTACCCATGGGTCGAATACCTCAATTCCCATATCCATACCCATTAGTAAATTGGTATAGATACTCGTCCCCGTGGGTATAAAAATTGTGGGCATACTTGTACTCGTCGTGAGTAATACTTGTGGGTATATGAATTCATGGATATTTTTATCATCCATAAATAAGTCCTATTAAGATTACACATTAAATATCATATGTTGTGTGACATGGAACAAACGTTATTAAACTCAGCCCAAACTGGTCGGGTCGACTTAGAACCTAGTGGCTTGACCACTCAACCAGGCTAATTCGTGAGTTAGATTGGACATGTATCTAACCTAGTCAACGTACGTGGTCGAAACTTGATTAGACCTAGTGTGACCTGATTGGGTTGCAGTCGAACCGATTTTGTAACCCGCATGATTAAGAACAAAAATTTCATCAGGTAGAATCAAACACAACACCGTAAGTGGTGGAGTGCTAGCCCATACAACTAGGCTATGTGTTTTGTTTTGGCATTATAAGAAAATAATTATATTATATATATATATATATATATATATTATAGGTAAACTATATTAAATTGTTAATTATTTGTATTATTTTATTGTACTTATTTTTATATATATACATTTATGTTCATATATTTATTTAATTATATCTGATTCAACAAATGATCTAATGACCTACTAGTTGAATCAGTAACCTAGTAACTTGATAGGGTGGCCAAATCAAGTCCAAACTGAGTTTAATAACTATGCATAAAACAACAATCAAAAACTTCATAAAAATTTTGCTTATCCTCTTCATCTCTAAAATATACTAGATATTTAGTTATGGTCTTTTGATTTTTTATTTTATTTTAGTCCAAAATTCTTTTAAAATGAGCCCAAATAAATTCTATGATAAAGACTAATATTTCTTTTCACTCATCTTAATAAATAAATTTTTTTTACATGAGAGTCATTTTTATTGGCCCAATAATTGACCATGATCTCACAACCCAAGAATTGATAATGCTTGTTTGAGAAATGTATTTTGGACAATCAATCACGATGCCATGGTATTTGTTGTCCCAAGACACATGATTGGAGAGAAAAAATGAAAATAAAGAGAGATAAAAAAAAGTTAGAGAGAGAAAGAGATGAAAAAAAAGTTGGAGAAAGAAAAGGAGATGCATTTATTTTTCTTTCTCATTTTAACTTTTTTTCTCTCTTCTTATTTTTATTTTCTCTCTCTAACATATTTGTTGTCAAGTTCATAAAGGTTTGTAACATTTAACTTGATTACAAAATACTTTATAATATTGTTCAATTAAGTTTATAACGAAAAAATACATTTTACGACAATGTGTGTGAGTAGAGCAAAAGAAAAAGTGTGTGATTTTAGATTGAATAAAATAATATCATTTAAAAAGGTTTATGGATGCATTTGTTTGAACTTATTTGTTAAAATAATCATTTTTTGCTAAAATAATAATTTTTTGCTAAAACAATCAATTTTTTTATATTTGCATAAATTTTTAAAAATAATATGAATCTTAGAAAAACCTATTTTCAACTTTATGTACCTTATGTCAAAAATTAATTGTTTAATAACTTTTTAAAAAGCTGAAACAAATGCACCCTGTAACACCCTAGTTAACTGCATACCCTCGAGTAGTACGCAATGCTCACTAGGTTGTTATTCACTTGGTGGGAATACTCATAGTTCCTTATTATTATTTTTTTGAAAATACTAGATTAAGGAAAATATGGACCAATTTAAAACTTTTCTGCTGAGTGCTTATTTAAGAAATATGAGCCATGTGTGAACCATAGTATATATAAGACGAACGATAGAGCTTGAGGCTTACAACCAATAGTCATTCATAGCATAAATATTTACATAAGCAAGTACCTGGTCCTTCATAGATAAGTACAACCAATCATATAATATTATAATAAAGTTACATATACATGTTATAGTCATCCATATACATCACAAAGGTTCGGCTAGCGTATCACTAGCCCAGCGTGTCTTCATAGCCTAGAAGATCTGTCTGTCCGTCATCGGTGGCTTGTCCTCCGTTCTTTTCTGATCCTCTCGTTGCTTATCATAGCTCACGTCTGCCCCTGGAAGCATAAGTGAGTGGGGGTGAGAACATTCGTTCTCAGTATTTTACCTTGGCGTCGGGGGATCTTTTTAACTCACTTATCAACCGGCTGCTCAGGGGTTTCTAAGTGAACATGCATACTAACACCCTACTGATTATTATCTGGCCTAAGTCCTGAACGGCTTTATCTACTTTTCTAGGTGACCGGGGAACTAGTCTTTCTTATCTAAGTTCTCGTGCTCATTATCTTTACTTCGCGTATATACATAGGCCGTCTCGAGCGTTCTCTTGACGACTACACAGACATACATTATTATATACTTATACTTTACATACTCATACATCATCATATACTCATGCATCATATACTCATATACCCATTCATCATATACTCATGTAACTCATACATCATATGCTCATGCTTGGGGAACATGGGGATTCTCTTACGCATACCGGCTCACCCGGGTTAGCGTCCTTCTTCTCATTTCTTTATTCTTTTAGGTATGACGTCAACCTTTCTTTCACTTCTTATTGCTTCGATGAGCAATCTTTACTTTAACTTTAACTTTCTTTGTGCCATTAACCTCTGCGAATCAATCCACCCTTTTGGGAT
>QANU01068421.1:93047-142557 GCA_003254905.1 Nissolia schottii | reverse complement strand
GGTTAAAGATGATTCTTATGAATTAAAGGTAATAATTTAATTTTCTTACCTCCCTAATTAACCTATAATTATTTATTATGCTAATTATCCGTACAGTGAAAAAGCGGGATGTTACACACCCCATAACTCATGATAATAGTTTTAACAAGAGCAACAGAAGTTTGTGACAACAACAACAAAGGTTTGTAACATTTGTTTTGATGCAGCTTATAACTTTTATGGAAAATGTGTGCAAATGGAGAGTCTGGCCTCAGTGGCCAATTTGTAGTTTGAGCAAAAAAAAGGTTTGTAGACTTTGTTTAATAGAATTTGTAACAAAAAGTCCATTTTTATGGGAATGTGAACAAGTGGAACATAAGAGAGAGAGTTTGTTGTTAGTGGACTAGAAGAGAGTTTGTCATTAGTCAAGTCGTCCTCTCTCTCCTCTGCTACACTTGCACTTTTTTTGTATCCATATTTTTTGGTTACAAACTTAATTGAACGAAGTTACAAATATTTGTTATTGGAGTTACAAACTACAATCGTGAGTTACAAATTAACCTTTATAGCCACGCCACACATTCTCTCTTCTACTCCACTGCACTCTCTCTTTCCTTCTCCTACTCCACTGACAACACTCTCTCTCTTGTACTCCAGTGACACACAAAACTGTATTTTTTCTTTACAACCTTGATTGAACAAAGGTTTTTACAAATCGACGAAAGAGAGAGATGCCTGGCAAATGAGACATTTTTTAAATTGAATTTTACATTTTATTGTAGGACTCATATTCATTGAATTCATATACAATAGCAGAATTTGTAGTTCAAATAACAAGACTGTGTTTGTTTGGCTTCATAGTTCGAGCAGTTTTGTCAACTTAATAATATTAGATTTTTTTTTTTGGTCTCCTAAGTAACTGTTGAAAGTAGTGGTAAATTCCTTTGCATACTGTAGGTCCATTTAAGGGGGTAGACGTTGGCCACGAGTTTTATAGATACTTCATGCCCAAAGCAAGGGTTGAACCCGCTCCCTCCTCCGCATGTGCCTTTGCCTTATCCGCTTAATTGTAACAAGCTTAAAGCTTCATGTGTTTTAGCTTGAGGGAGTGTGAAGAATAAAAATAAATATATTTTATATTTTAAATTGATCTTAATTGATTTAGTTTATTCTAGGTTGATCCACTTTCATTATGCATTAATTCTCTTTCTAGCCTATAAATAAGCTCATAACGTTGTAATAAAACCCAATAATACAACATCTATTCAATAATACAATTATCTTTATTGCTCTTTGATTATTTTTCTCTAATCCTATTTTATTATCTCCTTTGCAACAATATTAGATTGCTAAAGGGCATTTAATAAAATTTTGTTGATGTTTAGTTCCAAACTTTCGAGTAGGTTGATGAGTTAGAAAACTTAACTTTATCAATTTCTTTTTATCAACTTATTCACTTTTATCACATCTATGAATAACTTGACATTGTTTGAGACAAAATAAGAAGGAAAAAAAAATGTCAATTGTCATTCATAAAAGTAGGTAAGTGGATAAATAGGTTAATGTGTTAGATTTCACAGTCAATTTTTATCTATACAATACAATAAAGACGATAACAAAAAATAACTACTCCTTAGTATCCAACTTTTCACTTTGAACCTTATAGTTGTCATTTACAATAACTACTTATTATTTATCACTTTTATTTTTACGACTACCACTTATGATAACTACTCACTATAAAAAAAATATTTATTTCTCACTAGTTTTTTCTAATAAGGATAATGAAGCTAAGTGACTAACTAACTAAACTCTAATCTAATCCCCTAATCTAGTCTCATATTTGTTTTCCCCATCCTTTTTTTCTCTCTATTAGTATCAGTTGATGAAAATTTAGGAAGGCCAATCAAACATTTGAACGTCTCTGGTCAACTAATCACCACTACTTGACCTTGGACCAGACTTGATGCTGGGCTTCTACCAAGGTTCCGATGAGTTAATGGGTCTCAGGTTTATTGTTTGGTTGTTGAAGTCGTGAAGTGCCACTTATGTCACGTTTATTAAACTAAAGTTCTGTCTCTGTCTCTCTCTCTCATAACTCAAAGGGGTCCAGGGAGAAGAAATCCATTAGCGTTTATGGAATATCGATCGGGTGAATTATGTTGAAGTTGAAACAATTTAATTTTAATTAATAATAGAATTTATCAATTAATGATATGAAATGTTATTTTATTTTATTGTTGGATAGAACATTATCTGATATTACTTCATAAAAATCTTGATATTTTTCTCTTGGTAAGGATAATATTTTCTCAATTCAATCCCTTCTAAAACTTATGAAAGTCATATAAATACTATTCAATATTTCATATACCAAATCTGGTCTATTAGTCAGTTGACTTTCATTCCATTAGTCCATTTGGACTATGGGGCACTCAATCCAAACCCAGAAAGACCAAAAAAAAAAAAATTAGTAGAATCCATGAAATAAACCCAATTATCCTAGCCACAACGTTTGAGAAGGTTTGAGAAGGTATTTACTGCTGCTAACAGTAACTAATTCCCTTGTTACTAAGCTCCCACAAAATATTTTTATATACGAGCCTTAAACTTACACAATGTAATTAAGAGACACAATGAGTTATTATCATGTCACACCTCATGATTGCCATATATTTTTTCTTTAAGTAAGAATATAGAGAGCTGCTTGATTTTTATACTTTAGATAACTTATTTTAAGATGACATGAAAGGTGCCTCACTATATATGTCAAAATTTCAGATGAATAGCATATGTTTTTAAGAAACACACGAGAGATTTATATGAATTTCAAAAACACCTATGTAGATTACATTGAAGTGGTGGTTTGTTTTGGAGCTGCACGTTGAAGTGGTATATTCTGGAGTGTGTCAGAAGAGTCAGGGAGATTAATTAGTAATTTTATGCATATGGTTTTTTTTTTTTGGTTATTTTGTATTACGTTTTAAAGGAGTCTTAATTTGGTGTTATTGAGTACTCTTTTTATTTTAAAAAATTAAAAATTTTGTTCCATTGAATTTTTTTAAGAGGTTTTTAATGAAACTTGACTAGCGTTAACTGATATTTTACCTTGATTAACGAAACTAGACAATCAGAATGACAAAGTTCTATATAGATTACACTTCCTCCTTTTGTTTTGGTGAAGAGATTACTCTAGTTTTAATACTAAATAAAGGTTACAATGATGTCAAAAACATGTAGTTTCTGTAATGATAGCAAATTAAATCTGCCTCCATCATTAGACTTGCTTAAGAATAAAAAAAAAATGTGACACAAAAATGTTATTTTGATAATGCTCAAACCTTCCAATCAGGAGACTTGCTTAAGAATAAAAAAAATGTGACACAAAAATGTTATTTTGATAATGCTCAAACCTTCCAATCCATGGAAGGCAAAAAAACGAAAAAGGCAGAAGTTCTGTACAAGGAACAAACTATTAATCAACAACAAGGGCAAAAAAAATATACATCTTGAGGCAGTGAATTTCCTTCTTGCTGCTTACAAACAAACCAAAAATGTGATTGCAAGCTTCGCTATATGCAGAGAAAAAGAAAAAGCTCATAAGATAATAATTGATATGGATGGGTGATTCCAAGAGAAACCTTCCTTCAAAGGAAGAAAGAATGCTACTTGGACTTGTAAACATAGGAAAGCCACGGATGCTTCAGCGCCTGTCTCGCGGTAGGCCTTCTTTTCGGGTTGATGCTGAGCAAGTATCTGACGAAGTCGATGAACATAGTATCGAAGACTTGTAGATGCTGCTCCAATGATGACTCCTCTGGAATTATGTACTCTAATTGATCAGTCTCCTGTGTATGTCACTAAAGGTTAGATGGAAATAACTGAAATGGAATTTAAAACAAGGATTATGTAAGGCCAATTTTTCTTCTTTGTTGTGCATCAAGTATTACATACATATGCAGATGCTTACTCTCCTTTCCATTACTCTACTTCTTTCTTTCTTTCCCTAAATACTATACTATTTCCATCTGAGTTTTTCTTCCGGTTGCGAATTTGCCTTGTTTGCTAATATATTCTGAAAAGGAGTGTGGATTTTAATTGACCGCAGCCATGGCATGATTTGAAATTGAGCTAGATCTGGATTAATGAGACTATAATCAAGTCTCATAAAGAAAATGCAGAAAAAGGTGTTGCACTCTCATGTTTACAAGATTTTAGTAATCCAATACTTTTGGAAATTAGAAGAGAGCTTGTTGCTGCTTTTCATGCCAAATGGACAAATCATGCAAAAAGTATTTACGGCGAAGGTTTCAAGAACAATGAATGATGATATATATCTTATAAAGGGAAAAACTGCGGGAAACAAACCTCATTTACATGATAAATATCATATTCCTTGGTGAAGTACTTGTGTGTATCCTGCCCTTTCACCAGCATCTCCAGATCAATGGGACCGAGCATTCCAATCATGCGCGCCAGAATCATCGCAACTCCGTCATTTGGAAAGAGCACCTACAGAAGACACAAGTACTCAGGACAAATAAATAACAAAGAACTATCATTCTCTGAACGTAAATTATCCCTCAATCATGGAAGAAATCAGTTCTATGCTCATGTTGTTAAAACTGTAGAAAAATATATTTCATAATATCATAAAAAGGCCAGCTAGGACATACTTCACCGGAGCATAGCTCAGCCAAGATGCAGCCAAGAGACCATATGTCAATTTTCTCGTCATATTGAAGGCCTAACATCACTTCAGGAGCTCTATAGGATCGGGATTGTACATATAGGCACAGATTGTCCGTTTGAAAGCAACTGCTTCCAAGATCAATGACCTTTATCTCACATCTCTTGTAGCTTTTGATCAGAATATTTTCTGGCTTCAGGTCACAGTGAATGATTCCCATGTTATGCAAGTATTGCAATGCCTCCAAACACTGACGAGTGATGAGCTGCAAAGAAGGATAACAATAGCCGCGATCATCATTCTTTTGACAACATCTCTATTTGACAAGAAGCCATTGTATTCATATTTCTGAATCGACTATCTAACAAATGGTAGGCAATGTAGCTACAAATTGGTGACCATTGTAGGTTTGAGAGATCCAGGGTGTTTTGTTCAACTAACAAGATAATAACTGAATAAGTAATGATGTGGAATAGTTACAGAAGTTATCAGTCTGATTGAACTAACCTGCAACCTGTTCAATGTAAAATATGCTTCCCCTCCAGATTCTTGGTTGAATTTTTGAAATTCATACAAATTTGCTCGGAGAAGCTCAGTTACAATGAATAAATGCTCCTGCGAAGTTTTTCGTTTAAGACAAGTGACTTGACATTAATAGTTAAGATGAAACAGAATGCGATCAGATAATGAGAGATATGTTAATGATAAATTTCCACTAGACCATTCTAAAAGCGGTATGAAATGGATTAATTTCTGTTAAGCAGTATAAACTACAAAGTTTCCTTGTTAAGCATGTATGGTTTCTCAAATACTATACCTTGAGCCAAATGACATACCTTACACAAAAACAATCGAGCTGCATATTTAGCATCCAAGACATACCTGATGGTAGAAATAATCATAAAGGCGCAATATGTGGCGTTGATCTGCTGGGTCGTGCTTATTGATAAGTTTCAGAAGCTTGATTTCATCTAAGCTTTGATCAAAGAAGTCTTTGTCGTTTTTAATAATCTTCAAGCAAACATCTACTCCCGTATGAAGATCGTGCGCCTGAACAACTCTACTGAAGGCGGCTGAACCAAGATATTCCGTTAGATAGTACCTGCCGGCTACGACTGTATTTAGCACAATGGGGAGTTCCTTGCTTTCTTCAAAACCAGTCCTGTAAAATGTAAATGCCATAATAGATGAGTGCAAGTCATGCTTAAATGCAACTTAAGACTTCATTTAAAATACCTAAAATCAAAAGTGGATAGCCAAAACAGAAATTCCACAAGAAATAAATGCCAAATCAAAATCAACATGAACATAGTTAATGCCGACCAAAAAGAAAACTAATGGCCCAATAAAATAAGAAGAAGAAAAAATCTAACAAAGTGGCATTTAATTTAAGAATTTATTAACCCCTCTGCCTCCTACACGTTTGAAAATAAATTCATGCACGAGCATTATCAAGATAATATCAGGTAGAAATGAAAGTTTAGAACACGATCATCTTCAAACAAACCTGTTTTTTCTATGTACAATTCTCAGATCAAACACTTCATACTCATCCTCTTGTGTGTACTTTAAGAGCTCATCATCAGTAGCATCCTCCCCATCTGCAGCAACCGCGGGATCTTGGCACTCTTCAGCGGAATCACCGCCATCTTGAGCTTCATAGTGATCAAGTCCATTTGGCATATCTCTCCCGGCAACTTCGATAGTCAAGTCATAGGAACCCTTGTATCCCTCACTGCTGCCATTTTTCGAGAAGAAGTCAAAATTCCGATTCACGGAATGATCCGGAGCAGGGTCAAAAGTGGTGATGTCTCCAACAACATTCAAATGAAAATCATTCAGATGTATCTCCTTCAAACTAGGGTAGCTGAAGTTTGCAGGATCCCCGCGACAAGACCCGCCCGAACCGGCACAGCCTTTGCAAAACGGAACCTCGCAACCATAGGAAACAGTTGGCCTCTCAGCCTTGCCCTCTAACTCCTCTTCAAATTGGTCATCATCATCCACTTGACAACAGCCTCTTGAATCAGTCGCATTTCCATCGCCTACGGTTGAATGATTACTAAGGCATGCTTTGTCCATGTAACCATCGTTTCCCTCTAATTGAAATTCTTTGGGGTTGAAATCAAGGGCCAGGGAATCGTCGAGCGGATTCTCCATCTCTGCGGTCATGACAAACTTGTCCTCAGTTCGACACCCGAAGAAATCCGGCCCGTTGAAATGAGGAGTCATGAAATAGTCGTCGTCTTTTTCGCTGTACCAATACGGCTCGTTTTGCATATCGAAATCTTGATAATCACGCGCCGTGCCGAACTGAGACAATCTTTCCGACGAAGACTCCGAATCGTTCTGGGTCTGAGACGAGGAACGAATTCCATAGGGATTGATGAACTCTGCAAAAAGAGAAAAAAAAAAAAAAAAAAGGTTTGAAGATGGTCGATTCTCAGCATTGGCGAATGTCAATCGATTAAGAATAAGGAGCATAAGGAGAGGTGAGTGCATTACCCATATGCCTTGAATAAATCAATGATGAAAAAGGAGAGGTGAGTAATTTAAAATTTCCGAAATAGTTGAATCGATACGAGTAAGCTACAGAAATTTAGTGAAGGAAGACAAGATTTTACGAATTTTAATGAGATTAAATAATTGCATTTGCATGCACCGAATATTCAGTTGATCATAGAAACATTAAACAAGAACGAGAAACGTTAAAGCTAAACACACAATCGAATTATGATTTTATGAAAGCACAATTCAAAGCTGGATGATTCAATTATGCGATCCAAATATTAAAAAGAAGAAAAAAAAAAAGAAAAAGCACTCGTCGGTGGCAGCAGAACACAACAATTCCTCTGTTCTTTTTCTCCATTCAGCTAAAGCAGAGCACAGTAAAGTGAGAGACAGAGCACAGTGACTATAACCGTCAAGGCTCTTCCGTCACCGATCAACACAACCGGAATTCACCATCGTCAAAAATAATTTACCTCCTGACGAAGAAACGCGAGAAGCAGAGGACCCTATGCTGACGAACTCATCCTCCGAAGAAACAGTTCCGTCGGTCTCCGGGAGCCGCGAAAACGAGCGGAGCCTCACCGGCGGCGGCGGCGGAACCATCGGGAAGAAGAACTTCTCGTAATCGAAGGATCCGAGGTGGTGATCGCGGTCGTCATCATCAGCAGCAGCAGCACCGCCTTTCTCGATGATGTCTTCTCTGAGCGCGGACTCTGCCTCCGAGAGGCCGTTCTTTCTGAGGAACTCGAACACTGCCTCTACGCCGTTGGATACAGACATGGGACGCAGAGAGAGGAAGAGGAGGAACGGTTCAGAGAATGTGACAGAGGCAGTGGAGGGGCAGGGGAATGTGAATTAAGGAGAATTGGAGGGGTAAAAGTGTAATAAGACACATGGTTTGTGGCTTGCATGGTAATAAGAGAGAGATAGAAGAAAAAAACAGAGAGGGGTAGAAATAGTTAGTGAAGAGAGAGAAAGAGAGAGAGATTCTGTTTTAATATTTTTTTTTTTCTTTCTTTCTGTTGAGTGTAAAACAGAAGCCAAATTGAAGGGTGCTTATGTCCTAGTACCAACTTTGAATTGAAAGGGAGAAAGAGAAAGGAGAGTGGCGTTGATGTTTTTGTGTTTTGGTGGGGCCACGATCATTGTGGTTCGTTAGATTTGACACGTGTAATTTCGACGTCATGTCCACCTCATACGAAGATTTTTTTACCCTTTTTTTTATTTTATATTTTTCTCTTAAAATGTTTTTGTTTTTTCTTTTATGGTGAGAAGTCAACATGTGTATGGGACCGTCTTATTTTGCTTTCATTAATTATTTGTTTTTCGAGGAGGCTTTTTTTTTTTTATTTAACTTTTCATTTCCACAACATGTTTTTTGGGTTTCTCTCGTCACTTTTTCTCTCTCTCTCTCTCTTTTATTGCTATCTTAAATGGGAAATAAATCTTTAAACAATTTGTCCAAGTAATTATGCTTGATGTTGCGACGGTCAAAATAACTTCGGTCCGGAAGCAGATTTGTTTATTCGATTAAATCGTAAATAATAAAAGTTGGTTAAGATCTAACTTACTTAATTTATAAACTAAATTAATTCATTTAGCGTTGGAATAAACATTATTCATGAACTAATTTTTTTATTTATATTAAATGAATAAACTAAACATATAAAATTTAACTCATAAATAATAAAAGTTTGTAAAGATCTAATTTATCTAACTCGCACGGTTAAACAAGTTAGACTAACTTGTTTGATTGTGTACTTGATGCCATGGTATTAAAACTACATTTAATGGCACAAAAATTATATTCGTCCACTTTGCACAAAATATTTGATTGTATAAAATAAATTTTTTTGACAATATATTAATCTGAGTTTTAAACCGTAAAAGGGGAAGAGATGTCTCAGAATTTTTTTTTTTCCAATCTCAACTTAGATTAACTTTTAAAAAAAATGTAAAACGGCTTATATCTTATTTTTGTTAGAGAAAAAAGATTACGTCTTAATTACAACTTAATTACAACTGATCAGTTAATATACATGTCTAAGTGGTGTCTAGAAGCTCTAAAAATCAAGTTAACTAGGTACGGCTGATCTGATTTTATAAAAATTGTATTTGATACCATTTTAAGAACTAATTTTTTTAAAAAATAATTTTAAATTAATTTTATTCATTTAATTTTTTTTCTCTTTTCCCACCAATTCACTTTTCAATTCCTACTCATTTACTTTCGATATCTCACCGATTTTTCAGGGTTAAGATTCTTTCTCTTTTATTTAAAATCTCTCATCTTATTTCACATTTTCATCTTAACTGATTATATGTTTCTCTAATTTTCACTTTGTGTTATCATCTTTATTGTCGAAAAATGAACGAAAACACAAATTGTTTAGGTTAATAAAATAATTTATCTTCATTCTTTGTATTTGTAGCTCCGGTTTCAGCTGTGCTGCTTATGATATGTGATTTTAGCTTTAGATGTATGCAATTATTAATTTGTACGTTGACACATAACCTCTCATATAGTAGATGCCACAAAACCATTTAACAATTCACATAACCATTATTTAAGAAGGTCTCATGATAAGGGGTTTAATTTTATGAATGTGTATAAAATAACTCTAAAAAAAATAAATAAATAAATAAACTTTGTTGGACATCATGTTTTGAGTACATGTTGAGTACCCATTATCAAAAAAGAAATCAAATTTAGGAATGACCGTGACACTTTTTCTATAGGAATTGGAATTTGATCATATTCTATGATCTATGTCATTGAAAAGCAAATGTGAAAATCCAAATATCTAAAAAGATGCTTAATTATTTTATACATTTGCAAGAAAGGTGTTTAATGAAATGCTTAATATGTGAAATGCGACTTTGAACCATCAAAATCAATTATTCTTTTAATTTGATCCATCACATGATCTGTTGTTCTTGAAGAAAGATCACTTGATTACTGTATTATATTTTTTTATCAACTCTATTTAGATTTTTTTTTACAAGTTTTCATAATTTACCAAAACATTATATTTGATAATTTATTATCATTTTATATAAATTTATTTTGTTGATATCCATTAATTTATCTAATTGTTTTAGCATAATAAATATTGATAATTTGTACAATATTTTAAAATTAATTTTAAGTTAGTTGCTAGCTAAATTAAACACAATTTAATAAAAAAAAAAACTAATTCTATTTTATTTAGGTTCGCAAAATTAGTTCTATTTTATACCTAGTTAAACTATTTCTTAAAATTACCAAACGCTCCCTAAGCCTTTAATTGTTACTTATATATATTATTCGTGCTTTTTCTCTTTTTAGACTTTTACCTGTGTTTCATTTCCACTTTTTCATAAAATTCCTATAGGACTATATCGCATTATTTGATATAATATATGAAGTTACTTGATTGTTTATCATGTATAGTCCTATTCAGCTGCACTAATCTTCCTTATGGTTCGAATATTCTCCGGTGCAATTTTATATCTATCTTCCCTTGTTTGAACGTGGAACAAGAGAAACCAGCAAAATTGAAAAATAAGGGAAAGCGTAGAAAGTCTAATGAATACGACAAAATTAGTTGCTGATATGGACAAAATGCTTCCTTAAGCAGTTCTGGCTTCTGGAGGCCGTGGCGCATAGAAACAACTTAGAGAAGTGGTCAAGATAATTTTATTTATTTCAAAGGTGGATATCTCAGCAGCCAATTCAGGAGCTTAGGCTGGTATAAAATAGGATATTATTTCTTGAGAATATTATAGTAAAGTTGAAATTGAAATGATCAAATAACAAAAGAGAAAGAGAGAGATAATTCTTTCTTTTTTGGTGGGCTAAAATATAATTTAAGGGAAAATTCACCTCAACTTCTATCAAACTCCGGTTGAAGTCTTGATAGATTACTTATCAAAGAGAATCTAAATTTATCAACGGGGGTTGGTCCAAGTGGTAAGCGGCTTGGTATTGCTTAAGCAAGGTCCCGAGTTTGAGACTTTGTGTACGCAGTTATCCCCACTGGGAGACTCACCCACCATAGCCAGGTGCGCGACCCGGGTCGACCCGGATTAGTCAAGGCTAAGCTTTGGATATCGGGCAAGCAACTTAAAAAAGAGAATCTAAATTTTGAACCCAATTTTTTCTTCCTGATATTGAAAACAATTCATAGCAATGCATGTGTAAAAGGTTGATTAGGTTGGCCAATTCTATTCATATGAATATAATTAGATTAATACTTTAAAATTGGTTTTCGTTAAAATTTTAAGTCTGTCTAATTAGTCATCTTACAAATATTTTTTTTTGTCAAATTGGTTCATGTTAAGCTCAAATTCAAAATTAGGATACGTTACCCTCTCAATTAATATGTCAAGCAAAAATCGTCTACGTGAACGTTATCAAAGCAACGTGCCATCATTAAACGTATATCACTTTCGTCATTACCTCTAATTGTGGTTAGGGTTGTAGGGGTTTTCTTTTAATTGTAGTGGCCGAAATCTTGCATGTGCTAAGAGAGATCAGAGTAATATTAGGGGACGAAACATATGCAATGGGGGAGAGTAATTGTGAATGAAATGCTAAGTGTAAGATAGGAGAGTGAAACAAGCGTTTTGGGTGAAGTGAGACGTACGTTTAAAGGTAACATGTCACCTCATTAATGTCCACATAAGTATTCTCTATTAGATATTTTAACCGAGAGATTAATGTGCCCTACTTTTGAATTTGAATTTCACACGGATCAATTTAGCTAAAAAGTTTTAGATGAACTAATTTAACCAATTTAAAACTCTAAAGAGAACAACTTAGGGTATTGTTCAGATAATTATGAAGAAATTTTTTCTGTATGGTCATTGAGCATAACGCTAGATATGCTTCTGACAATGTACAAAATAATATTTCAATTTTAAGCAGAGAGTGCTTTTAAAATAACTGAAATATTATTTTGTACATCGTTGAGAATAGGAAAAAAAAACTAAATAGTGCCCTTAAGACATTGTTTAAGAAAATAAGAGTCAAAATTTATATTAAAATATGAGATTTTTAAATCTCCAATGCATTTAAAAATTGTAAAAAGTCAAAAACCTTATTTTTTTTCTTTAGCTAATGTCTTAATAGTATAATATTAACAAAACTCACATAACCCTATAAGAATTTTTCCTAATTACTAGAGAAGCCAGGATTGATTAGTAAATGAAATGAGTAGGACCACGTGCACATGTTCAATCTTAGGAGTAAATTAAAGGTTTTACTGGTATAACCTACCTTTGATTGGAGAGAGAAATCAGTAACACACAGAGACCCACCATTGATCATAATGCTGTTTCTCTGAAATAGAATCGCCACCCACTGCCTTTTTATCTTTTTTCAGGGTGGTAAGTCACAAGACTCATCACACCGTTGGCATATAAAATCATTAAGCTCTTTCTCCAAAAAAAAAAATAATAATAATAATAATAGCAATAAAATAAAAATTCTTATATGAATATAAAACATTATATAAATTACGTTCATAATTAATAGATGAATGATGAATTATATTTTAAAATACCATTTTATCCATTTTATTATTAACTATAAAAACATTTGCATTGTGCTCCATTAACATCTAAAAATTTCTTTTTTTTGTTTTTTTTTTGGCACCCCATTCACTTGTTCCCTTTATAATCATTGTTGTCCTTCCCTTCCTTTTTGTTTTTTTATTTTTTAAAACCCTTTTTCCTTTCCTTTCCTTTCTTTTCCTTTTTTTTCCTTTTTCCTTTCTTCTTCTCTTTTATCACTGGCCCCTGCACAACATTTGAATTTCAAGTGAGTTGCCCGTTACTGAGGCCACACGTAACATGCAAAAATTTATTGAAACATGTCACTTTATATTAAGATGATTTATTGACAGGGTGTAAATATTGCATGAATGAGGCTCAATGCATGTCTGGTAACTTTCAACTAAATGTAACAAGGGAAAAATTCAGTGTCAGTTGTATTTCTAAAAATAAAAAATCAATCTATCGACTCTTCTTTCAATTGGGCAAAGCGTTAACTTAAAGTATATAAACAATATGGTGAATAATCCATAAATGAGGTGCCAAAGTTGTTAGCAATGTCAAGTCTTTGCCTTTATTATCAATAGTGTTAGTGGATGATTTCATGGTTTAATAAGCTCCTGATCCTCTAATTAATTATAGATAAATAGGGTGCATGAAATGTAAACTTTACAATCTTACTTGCAATATTGGAAAAGCAACTTTATTTATTTATTTATTTTATTGTCAAACTTAGAGGTTGCTTCTTTGTAGGGACAAAATCCCAACCTAAATGGTCAAGTATAATGACATTATCCCTAACAAAATAATTGACAATTATAATTTTCTTTTTCTTTTCAAAGGCCCAGAGCCTTTCATTTCAGGGGAATATATATTAAAAAAAAATAAAAGAAAACCCAACTGTTTGAGTTGGTCTCTGTCCCTCAGACCCAAATGAGTAAACTTTGGAAATGAATTATTTTATAGGATACAGAACTTTTCTTTATGATGATTATTATATTATTTCAATTACAATACACCCTAAATTAATTTATGCTGCTCAAATCGTGCGTTCTATGCATAGTTAATAGATCTTTTGAATTCCCACCTATGAGCATGATTATGATTGTCAACATTGGATGCCCATGTTATGAAGCACCTTGCCGAGAAAGAAGGGAAAGGAAAAAAAATGGTTCAAAGAATTGATAGTTTCCTAATCCCATTCAAAATGAAAGTGACACAAGGAGTAACAGTGGAAGAACAAAAAAGATTAATTTCTACAAAATTTTATTAGGTAGTAATGATTACTACTTAATGTCTAATCAGACACACGATTTGGGGGCATAATTACTATCATGAAAAAAATTTCTTCCTAGAGATGGGATCTATCTTATATCCTGTGGGCAAATTACAATGATTATAGAAAATTTTATGAAATCAAATTAAACTTAAAACCAATTGAGATGCATGAGAAATCAAATATGCAAACCTTTACCCCTAAAAAATGAAATATGAAATTTAATATAAGTATTTGCATAAAAATTTAGGGTAGTTTATATCTTTAAAAGTCATTTTCCAATTATACTAAATACTAACCTTAACACAATTTGGTAATTTCTTCAAAAAAAGGCCACAACCTGGTACTTTATTAATAATATGAAAAAACCACAATTAAGGTTTTTTTTTTAGCCTTTATGGGTTGAAGATTGTTATGTTTTCGGTCGAAAAATTGAAGATTCATTATTGGATACCCAAAAATATTTTTTTGTCGAGAAAATAATTTTGTTATCTTCCTTTAGTTTACTTTTGGAATAAAAAGGCCCAAAATAAAGCCAACCATGGCACTCTTCGTCCTCAAAAATTATTTTCAAGCTTGGGCCTTATATCACACCAAAAATAGTTTGGGCCTTAATAATAAGGCTTCAATTTCAGGCTGGCTTGTAGTTAGGGGAGCACAACAAATTGAGTAACTCGTCCACCTGTTAACTTGACTCGATTCGAAACTATTTTGGGTCAATCGAGTTGAATTGTTGGGTTGATAGTCAAAATTGACGAACCCATTGTGCTTGTAAGACCAATTATCGATTTGAAGTATACCAAGACCGACTCGATCGACAAACTGACATAGAATATATACATATATATATGTGTGTGTGTGTGTGTGTGTGTGTGTGTGTGTGTGTGTGTGTGTGTGTGTATTAATTTTTTAAAAATTAGAAAATCCCAAAGAGACATACCTCACCCAAATGACAACTTTACTTCTCACACTCTCTCACATCTCATTCTTAGATCTCACACCATCTCTCTTCCTCCCCTCCCACCCATTCCATTGTGCCACCACCCACAACCACAGTCCACCAATGCTCCCTCTTTCTCTCCCTCACTCAACTTGACGCTCTCTAACTCACTCACTTGTGATAATTTTGTTATGGTGTGGTGGTTTATGTATGACAAATTAATATTATGATGACTTATGTTTTTTGTGCATTTTTTTTTTGCTAAATTGATACATATTTTTTTTATATAAAAAAATACAGTACAGTTTCTTTTTATTACAAATAATACAATTTCTTATAAGGCCCAAATGCTTAAAAAAAGGCCAAAAGGCCCAAAAAAATGTCTAAACCTCTCAAAACGATGGACAAAAATTCTGAAAAAATATCTTTATTAATCAACAACTTGGTCGACAATCTGATGAGTCAATTTGAAATGAGTCACCCCATTCAAAATTACATGACTCTACTCATTCAACTTGTCAGATAGGTAAATTTATCTAAAAAATGACTTAAATCGATTGATGTACACCCTACTTGTTGCATATATACTTAGTAGGCTTTTTGACCAAAAATAAAAAAAAACTAGGGCTTATGCACGACCAAAAAGTTACTTTTCAACTGTCAAAACAAAAAAGTACTTTCTAATGAAAATTTGGTTACTAAATCCAACAGAAAAAATTGACCAAAAAGAAATCCAAGAAGAATAAAAAAAAAGGAACTTCACACAAAGTGAGCTTTTACTCAACTCCTGTTTTTCATTGAAACAAAACGGACTATAATTCAGGTCTGTTTATGTTGGACCTTTGTATAGGGTCCAGGCATGATGATCATCCATACTTTTTGCGTTTGGGCTGAAAAATAAGAGGTTTAAATAAATTTTTAATACTTGAGAAATTGCAAATTTTAGTTTTGGCTACTAATTAAAAAAAATGGTTTTGGTCCCTAAAAAATTTGTTTGACTTTGTTCCTAAAAACTGAAACGATATACAATTAACGACTTTTCTAATCCAACATTGAAAAACCTAGTGACCATGGCTTGGGAGTTTTTCCTCTCTTCCTACAACAAATAATGAAGAGTTCTTAGGTGGTGATTTAAACTTGTCTAAAAATTACAACACTCGTAAAAGATTTAGATTTAAAATTGGTGGTCTAAACCTTAATTTTGTAATATGTCCTTACATATCTCAATCAACTTATGACAAAGAACTTTGCAATAAAGAGACTCACAGTGAATGCGAAAGAATAAAGAATAAAAAATCACACTTGTATTCGTGATAAAAATATCTTGGCTAATAGCAAATATAAGTAGGAATTACAATCGGGCAGGCCAGGTTTGGTAATACCCTCCTCGTATCCAATATGTCTCGTGTACAAGTTCTCCCTCATACCCAATCATGCACTTTGGGTGAAAATTCTCCATCATCCTCATATCCAATAGATATCTACATCCTCATGAGTATCTATAGATTCTAAAATTTTTATTTTCATTAATAAAGATAACAAAAAAGAAAAAAAATACTTAACTCAAATAATATGTAAAACTAAAAATTAAAAAAGATTGCTAAAGTTAAACTTAAAAAACTTAAACTAAATTAAATTTGCATATAACAATAATTACACATTCACAAAATACCAAGTTAAAAATATCAAGGACAATGACAACTAGCCTACGAGTTCAATTAACACATAATCTAAGACTACAAAACCTCTTACAACATCCACAATATTTCTTAAGAAAGCACCCAAAAAAAAAAAACACCAAATGTCTTCCTAATCTTTAAACTTGAAGTTGAGTGCCAATTACTTTGAAAAAAAAGGCAAACTTATTACAAGCCTTAAAGAAAGTAAAAAGTTAAGAAATCTAATTTAAGTACAAATACTATTAACCCAAGATCAGCATCATCAACATCTTTATCATCAAATATTGTCATTGTCATACATTGAGCCTCTCTATTTGAAGAAGTTAGCTAATAATTATAACAAAAGTAAACAGAGAATATAAGAATAAACATTAAAAAAAATATGGATAAAAGTTATATAGTAATATGGGAGCAATAGCAGCAACAATGGAGCAGCAGAAACGGCAGGGCGACAGTAGATGGAGCGTGAACATGAGCATTTAGTTCCAAAGGATGAGAGGAAAGAGAGGTTGAAGGTTTAGTTGGAGAGAGGAGGAAGAGAAAATTAGGGTTAAAGACTTTGTTTCATTGGATTTTTGGTTAATAGGACGATCGAAATCGCAGTTTTGCTTCTTGATCTCAACTCGGGACATGGAAGCAATTTCTCTTATGAATTCTCATGTAATGGAAAAGAGAGAATTAAAATAAATAATTTTAAATGTAGAAGTGTAAGTACAGAGGCTAGAAAATACATAAATTGAAAGTAAATTACGGAAGTAAAAGAAGAAAGAAGAATTAAAAGAGATTGGGTGAGGAAAGAAATAGAGGAGATTGAGACTTTACATATGGGAAAGAAGAAGAAGTGGGAATTGAATGTTTGACGTTCTCCGGTGTATTCGTTGGTGTCGAGATGATGAGGGAACGTGTGGGGTAATTGCCAAGTGAATCCAATCCCCATAATTCTTATCTCCTCCTCTCCTATTTATAGAAAATCCTATGATATAATAGCCTTGTACGTTATTGGCTGAGTCTTGGGTGGTTGGTCTTCACGTAACCTCTTGTAACTTCACTGGGACGTGTTGCTATTATGGGTCACTTTTGATGTGGACTTCCTTTGGGAAGTCTATCATAATTTATTATCGGTCACCATACGACCATTATTGGGTCGCGTATACAAATTGCGACCTTTGGAACTAGGTTTCCTTAGTAGTTCTAATTGTTTAATACAATATGTTCTGATGATGACAAATACAATATGTTCTAATTGTCCATGCTTATTGTCTATGCTTATCTTTATAGAACTAGGTTTCCCTAGTTGTTCTATTTAATTAAATATATATTGATGAGGACAAATAAAACATAACAAACACATCATGATAAATAGAATGCAAATGGATGTTATATGCTAAATAGAATACATTTGATCTTGTATGATTGAACTTGATGATATCATATAGCTTACACATCATACAATGATATATGAGAAACATCCTTTTGAGAACACATCCAATAATGAATTATATGTGCATTGATGGATTAACTTTGGATGTGTATATGCATGAATATCAAGTGCTATAGCGTTAGAATGCATGCATGTTAGATAAAGAATATTATTTAATTAATATAATGATTTGATCCTTACCTAATTGTATATGCATGATGCATTGATTGATCTATAGATGCATATTAAGATATTGGAACACATTGAACTAAATATACTTTCTAGTGAATAATCTTATGTATAGGAAAGTCCAAGGCATCAAGAACAAGATGAAACAAGAAGGAACATATTCATATGATGCCCAAAGTCAAAAGAAGGAGCACAAAATGCTTATTACATGAAGAACATGGTGATGCTGAATATAGGATTCATGAAAAATACCAAGTCCAAGCAAGCGGTCAAAAGGATATAGTTTCTTAAGACTTAAGGTATTCTTGTCAAAGAAAAATTGATATATATATATATATATATATATATATATATATAAACTTTTGGAATGATGATCTTAAATGATCTTTTGATTCTATGAACTAAAAATGGTTAAGAATGATAATAGGAATCACAAGAATGGAAAAAATGATGAATTTGGCTAAAGCAAGCTTGAGTCATTCGAATGACCAGGGTGAGTCATTCAAATGACCTAGCTCCAGAAGCTAAAAACGGCTAGTTTTCAACGGACAGAAATGAGAAATTAATTGGGTAACAACTAGTAACGGCTAGTACTCTTACAAACTCTATAAATACTCATTAAACTCACATTTCTAGCTAAGTTTTTCACTCACATCATTCTTATACTTCATATTATCAACAGATTAATATTTTCCATCATCACAATAGCAAAAGAGAGATATTATCAATACTCTTAGTAGTGCTTCAATTTGTATTATCCACTCTTTGAGAGAGTTTCTTTTTCTACAAAAATTGTATATAGTTGTTAAGAGGGTGAGGTATCCGTCTGGTTGCTTAGGGTATGGTATCCCTAAGGATTGGTTATGGAGACTCAAACACAAAGGTGGGGTATCCTAAGTGTGAGGAGTGCTCTTGGATGTAAAGGTTTTACAAGCACCTAAGTTAGAAGCTTGATGATAGTGAAAAAATCTTGAGCAAATCGCTTGAGGACTAGACGTAGATCACAAGGGTGGTCGAATCAGGATAAATCATTGTTTGTAATCTCTCTAACTCTATCTCTTTTCTTATTGCAAACTTATATTATTGTCTTGCATATTTAAGAATTGCATTATCGTACATTTGTTGATAGTTGTTTATGAGTTTCTCTATTGATCTTATTGTTCAATCAACATACATAATTGAGCAAGCTTATAATCATATTCTTAATTGATATATTCCACTGCATAATAACTTTTGATTGTATGAAAATGCAATATTTGTCAAAATTGCAATAATTTCTTATATACTCAATTCACCCATCCTTAGATATTGGTTACCAAGTCTAACACGACCTACAGACCCTTTTCTTTTCTTAGCAAATTTTTGGTATAACAGACTTTAAGTTAGATAAAGTTTTTTGTTTTGTTTAGTTTGAAGCGTTAAATTAAAGAATTTAGAGTAGTTTTTTTAGTTTGGATTTAAGGGATGCGATGGGCTTAAAAAATTTGAGTTTACGTTTAATTTTAAGGTATTGGATTTTAAGCATTATTTTATTTTTTGTTGATATATATATATATATATATATATTAAAAATAACTAATGATGATATAATAAATATGAAATTACTCAATTATCCATCTGATTTGAGTATTCATCGACTTAAGCAACGTATTCTCATTCTCATATAATTTTTTATTCAAGGACAAACTTTTATTCCTATTGCCATCCTCACAGCCAAAAATTATCCGCACTTGAATATGTGCCACCAGATATATCTACAGATATTTGCATGATCAAATATTCATTGTCATATTTAAATATAAGTATTTACAATAAAATAAAGAAGCCACTAAATATGAAATACTAATATAAAAATGAAAGTTACCCGTCATAACTACTAATTCTAAAGTGGAAACACCAAAATTACAAAAGGTCAAAATAATATTTAAAACCCATGTATTAAATAAGTACTAATCAAACTAAGGGCCAAATACCTTTATATTCAATTAATATAAATCGGCCCAAATGTCATAGATGACGTAGGAAACTAATACATCAAAATACTCACAGGCATGTATAGCAATTAAATATAAATAAATTAATAAAGGTGCAACTTCCATTTCAGGCACGTGTTTTTTTACTATTTTATTTTTTAATTCTTTTTCAGCATTCCATGTTAGACACACCTGTCTCATGGGCATAGGCCAACCTAATGCAAATCATGTGTTGTCCATTGGACAGCGCATTGAAAATAACCCATTTATTGTCAGTATTTTGAGAAAAGATCATCTACATTCAGTGAGTATATTTATTATGACACCGTTTAAATAAAAATGAGTTTTATTATTTATTTAAATAATTTATTTTATTTTTTAAAATAAAATATTTTACTTTAAAAAAATTCCTACTCATATATTTTTGATAGTTAATATTCAATACTAGGATGTATATGATTGGATTGGACTGAGTTGAACCTTATCCAAACTTGACTCAATTATATAATTGAGCTATTTCGTTGAGTTTTGAGTTTAGACTCAACTTGATAATGACTCGATTAATATGGTCAGGTGAAATCAACGTATGAAAATTTAGAAGTTATATATATAGTAATGTTATAAAATTTAGAGGGGAAAAAAAGCTAAATTTAAGAGATATATTTTACCATATATGTTTTAACACAAATTTTTATTAATACAAAAATAATATAGTATCATGTAAAATGTATAAATTAAAGTATAAAATTTTTATAATTTATTATTTTTTATTTTAAATTAATTGTTATTTTCACTTTTTTAATTCATTTAAAATTAATATATTTAGACATAAAGCAATAATTAATTTGGGACAAAAGAGTACTACTTTTTTTTTTTTAAAAATAACTCTTAAAAAAGTATTAAATTTTGGGTTGGATCGGAATAAACTTGAAGCACGACTAAAACTCCGTTTAAAAAAGGACATCGCATTAAAATCGACAACCGGACCAAACAAACTTCGGACCTCTCAAGTCATGAACGCCCAAGTGTCCAACTTGTATGAAATTTCTCGATAAAATGTGTGAATAGATAAGATAGAACATATTAATTGCTCAATTTTAGAGAGAGAGGATTTCTTTACAAGGATAGCTAGTCAATGATTTACGGCCTGCTTGGTTTAGATTTGTTTTAGTCAGATATTATCCTAGACCATGTGAAGTTCGATGCATCATACATTGTATGATCGGATGGTTAAAATTCAATTGAAATGTCGGTATACTAGTCACCTACGATACACCATAATGGATCCTCTTATTCAATTTCTTCCACCGCATGCATGGAGAGCTTTAGATGCCGCTACAACCACCACCGGCTACCTCAAGCCATCCAACCCATACAAGAGGTTGGGTATAATGTTAGATAGTACACAAATCCTACATAGAGTTAGCAAATGCATCAGCAAAGACCAAATTGATCACTAATATGTAGTTAATCTCTCAGTCGCTAATCTTTTACTAAATGAATTATCGAGGGATTAGATATAGATTAACGATTAATTTGGTTGTTATCGTTCTGGAGTCGCTGATTTGCTTGAAAAATAATTTGGCAGCTAATACTTAGCTAATTTATTTTAGCAACAGAACTGTTGATCATTATTTTGTCGCTAATCCATAGTTGTTTTATGATAAAAATGATTTTTTAAAACGTTATAGATTTCCGAGGAATTGTATCGTAGCTAATCCCTCGCAGATTGCTCGCAACATTCTTCACAAATTCGTCATTGATTCGTAGCTAGTTTGACGTGAATATGACAAATGCCAAAATGAATTTTGTCGTTAATCTGTCATTAATTCCTCACTAGAAAAATTTAAGTTAATAAATTAAATTTTTTTTTACAAATTTTTAACTTCTTTTAAAAATTGACTATTAATTAATTAATAATAAATTATTAAAAAAATTAAAATAAAGCAAATGAGGTGAAATATTTATGTTTTGCGGGCCCCAAAACAAGAGTTGGTTTCAAATCTTGATTTAAGTGTGTGAGAAATTCACATGACAAATCCAAAGTAATTCCTTTCATTTTATAACAAAAGATTTGCCTTCTAGTTTTTATTTTAACCAATGTGGGACTAAGAGAGTAGCAATTGCAACACAAAAAGATTATTTTACCTTGTCATTTTCATATTTTTGGCCATTATTTTTTTCCAACCTTCCAATGGACCATTGAATGAGTCTTTAATTCTTCATATTTTACTGGCTTTGATATAAGAAAAGATGGAATACTGACAAGTAAAAAGATACTTTTTAAACAACATAGATTGATAAGAAGGAAATGAATACTAATTTATCAAACATTACTAATAAAATGATATTATCCAATTTTGTGCAAGTCATCCATTACGTCTAAGTAATCGAGAGACAATGGTGTTTTTACATAGATCAATTTTTTTAATTATATGAAATATAGAAATTTAATGACAAGTGAAAATAAAAATTATTCTTTTTATTATTTATGTTCATTATAGTCATGTTATATTTTAAGAGTAACTTTATGGTATATTTACCAAACAATATTCTTGTGTTTTCTACATTTTGAGAGACACTTTTACATTATTTTACCAAAAAATACTAATTTAACTTTTAAAGAGCTCAACAATACTATCTAATCCGCAATATTACCAAACCAAGTGTTAATCAATGATAAGTATAAAAGTTTATATATTACCTAATAACTTTTTATTTACTTTGTTGCATATATTAATTATATTTATGTACATTTATATTTTCTTGTTGAACTCGGTTAAAACAATTGAACCAGTGTCTTGACTTGTACGAACTCCAATTCAGTTTTCTTAACCTTTGATTTTTTTCGAGAGATTAATCCCTTACTAAAAGTGGAATGATTTAATTTAGTTGAAGAGAGTCGTGAAATATTAGTGAGGGAACAATTACTCGCTAAATAGAAAATTGAAATGTTAAAATTTAGCGATGGATCAACGAGAGATTTATCCCTCGCTAAAAGGGGAGTGAATGATTTATTGTAGTTGAAGAGGGTTGTAATAGATTAGCAATATCATATTCTCTCGCTAAATAGAAAAGTAAAATGTTAAAATTTTAGCAATGGATCAATGATGTAAGCATCACTTGCTAAAAGGGAAGTGCAAGATTTAGTTTAGATTGGGTATTTTGTGAGGGAAGAATGAGAACATATTTTGTCACTAAATTATGTTGACAAGTTGTGAGGGATTTGCGATGGAACAGTCCCTCACAAATAAGAAAAGTAAAATGTTAAAAGTTTAGCAAGGGATCAATAATGAATTAATTCCTCGTTAAAAGAGAGTGAGAAAGGTTTTGTTTCATTGAAGCAATAGAAGTTTCTCTCGCTAAATTATGCTGAGAATTTGAGAGGGATTTGCGTGGGAATTGTCCTTCACTATACGTATTTTAACCATTTACGAAGGAGTAGCTAGGGATTTGTTTCTTGCTAAATGCTTTAGCTACGAAGTATCGGTGTTTTAAATTGCAGTTGTAGCTGCGATTGCAATTACTGCGATTGTAAATATTGTGATCGTTGCGGCCTTTGCAGCGTGAATTTTTTTTATCCATTAAAAATATTGACATAGTCAGTAATAAATGAGTTTGTGCACAAAAACGCGAGTTTGATTCCCACTGTCGATATACACAGACACAATTTCAATTCTTGATGTTAGTGTGAGTGTTACTTTAGTAGATAATTTGTATGTACCTCTATAAACATTCAAAGAATTTGAGCACTGATCTTGATTAAATGATCAATGTCGAATCCACTAAAATTGTTCACCACCAAAAACAAAATGATCGGTCTTTATATTATGAGAACAAGTCAACCATGAGAGTTATCTTTGGTTGTCCTTTCATATCTATCTTAGACTAACTCATGCATTTTCTAGGCGTTTTAGCATCATATTTAGTGCATTCTTGAATAAATTGGTTTCTCTGTAGGCTTAGCAAAAATCATGCATTTTAGGCATCCATTATAGGCTTGTTCATGGTTTTTCAGGTCCCAAGATCACTGGGAAAAGTATGAAGCGCTCAGTCGTTAAAGTTCTTGCCCATATCCAAACCATCTCTAGTCGGGTCTAGATTTTTAATCCGTAAGGCAAGAATAATTAAATTAAAGAAGGAAAAAAAATTAAAGACTAAAATGGAGATCATTTATATTAATCATAGTTGTTTGAGTTCAAGTTTGAATATTGGGAATTGAATAATGTGTTGGGAGAGTATTACGGTCCAAATATAAAGATCTGGGCCCGAGTTGTTGAGAACATTAATGATAGCTCAATATCATAGGCGTAACCCAATTACCCAACACTATGGGCCTTGACCCATGATACGAGGTATTTAACTCGAACTAGGTTAATCCAAACGTGAAGTATTGGAATAAGTAGTAACTGCCATGGTGTTAGAGTGTAATATAGGGTTTATCATGACTTATGCGACGTAACTGACCTGACATAAGGCTTATAATGATAGCCGATACGTTACCAACCATTTGATAACTAGATTTTCACTCGAGTATATATAAACCATTGGCAACTCAAGGTATTTATCTTTTAGAACCATACATACTCAATATGGGCATCAGAGTGGTCTTGCAGGTACCACTTCCAACACTACAACTTTCAGTATTACAAGATCATCACCCAAGGCTTGCATGAAGGGTGACTTCTCATCTCTGCGATATCTCGTGAAGCCCAAATTAGTGATGCAATATTGCAAAATAGAGAGGTTGTGTGGGTCATTCAGTTTTTCAAACATAACGTAGTTGGTGAGTTAAAAGCCAATTGATTTCGACCAGTTTGCGTCATTGGATTAACAAAAAGATTGAGAATCTAGGTCTTTGGATTATTCTACACGTGCTCTTCCTGTGCACTTCGAGGAAAGGGGATACATGGATGGTATTTCTTAAAAGACTCCTTGAGTAATGCATGAGGAAGATTACGGAAGCTATCTGATGGTATGGAGTGGAGGATATGTGGACTGACTAATATCTCCTAGACTAGCCAAGAGACCCAACAAAGGCCCATTGGTCAAGGATCTTTTCTTGGGATGCTACTAGTGCATCAAGGATACCCTCCCTACACCTAGATATAGCCTTTTTCTTAACAAATAGTTATCTTGTTTCCTTAATGGGGGAGGACTTGGTCACCAAGTCAAAGAAAAAACCCCATATCCACCAAGAAGTTAATTTGAAGGGGACAGAGGGAAAAAAAAACGTTGTCCCTTTATAAATTTAGAGAAAGTGAGAGGAAGGTTTTTTTCCCTTCTTCTCTTGACCATAAAAACAAAAGGGGGAACCCACATAGAGCGATTAGATTTTAGATTTAGGGAAAGGAACCCTTTCACCACTTCTCTTCTTTTTCTTCTTCCTAAAATGCCCGCAAACCCTAACAGAACAGAGAAACCCTAAGAAAAATCAGCATAACCAGTCCTTGTTGCAATGAGTCTTCCAAGCAAAGGCAATGGTCATCCCCAGGGGGCTTCGTCAGAGATCGGGATTGTTCACCATTTTCAGTCTGGTTTCAGATAGTTTTCCCACTGCCATTAAGCTCACAAATCTCAAATCAATCTTACGAACTCATGAATCAACATATTATTCTTTAAACTATATTTCTGTAATTTTTTGTTTAAATTATTGGCGACTTCATTGGGGACTAGAACACTATATAGTTGATGATAAGGAAAGGAGAATACATGAAATTGAATGAGTTTATGCTAGATTGGTTTAAATGTGTGTGTCAAATTTGTTGTGTAGATTAAATTTTTGCTCAAGTATATGAGAAACTCAGGTTCAAGGAATTCTGGAAGTCATTAATAGTGAGGGTGTCCATTTAGCATGACAAATTAAAGCATGACTTAGTTAATGCTTGGAAGTGTAACATCCCAGATTTTCCCTTAAGAAAATTCGTTAAAGAAATAATTACGGGAACCGATCAATATGTGAGGAGGATGAAAATGCGGCGTGTGACCTGTAAAACTTCGGCCAAGATAAGGCTTCGGGATCCGTGAATTTCCCCCGAGCATTCAGACAATTTTTGGGTCCATTGGGAATTTTTACGGATACTGGTAGTGCCCGTAGAATTTTCCCGAAGAGAAAATAAATTCTCGGATACCTTAACCGAACTTAAACTACTAATAAGGAAAATTAGTAGATTACGATGGCGCGTTCGGAATATTTTTCGGACGACCACACGTGAAACACTGATTCTGCGAGTAACCAAATACGACCGAACGCGGGATGAATTTTTGGAGAATTTCCCTTCCAATCTGTCGTGCACAGCCACACCATACCCCCATCAACCACCCTCTTACACACTTCATATCACCTTACCACAAGCCATACCTCCCATTATTCATTCCTTACTACACTCAATCCATTCATCCAAATTTCTTCCATAATTTCTCCCCAGCCCTGAAACCACTGTAACTTCCATTCCCTTTCTTCCATCTTCTCATTCTCTTCATTTTTCTCAAGGAGAACACCAAAGAGAGCCAAGCCTATGTATTTGATTCCCACTTCCCTAAGGCACCACCAAGCCACACATCATCATCTTCCATTTCTCATTCATCCACCATAAGCCATTATCATCATGATCACCATATCCTTAAGTTTCCTTCTCAGTGAACAGAGAAGAACCATCTTGGAGTCCCAAGCCTTTCCTCTCCAACAACCAACCATCTTCCAACGTGGGGTAAAGCTAGCTCTAAATCACCTTAGGGTGATGTATGTAAGTTTTATGTGTGTTTTAGGGGAAAAAATGGGTTAGTGCAAGGATGGGAAGCGAGAAACACTACCAAGACCTGTATCAGGTCTGTGGTCATTCAAATGAATCCCCTAGGATCATTCGAACGAATCACGAATGTTTCAGAAAATAAGTGTGAAAACCACGAGTTATTCGAATGACTACCTTAGAGTCTTTCGAATGATCCGTGAGGATTTGTGATTTTAAAAGCAACATAGGTCAGTCATTCGAATGCCCTGGCCTTGGGTATTCGAATGACAACCTCCCTGTGAAGTTTAAAGAGAAAAGGCTAGAATCATTCGAATGACCTTTTAAGGAACATTTAAATGACCATCCTTTGCACCACCCACGAGCCAGAGCCCAATGCCACTCGAATGACCTGAAGAGTGTCATTCGGATGACCTAGGTTCCAGACTCACACATGATTGCGTCTGGATTTTAATGAATGTGCCTGCATGAATGAGTATAGATATATGTTAGCATGCATCATGAGGACCCGGTTGCGACCAAGACTGTAGGGTAACCGTAGATCACTAGAAAGGTAACACTAAACATAAATGAAGATCATAATTGAACGTAGGGAAATGAGAATGTTTCTAAAGAAGGTTTCTGCCAACCAGGGCTCGGTGTGCCTTAAAGAAAAGTATGTAGTTATACAATAGGAATCCCCCTCTCTTGGCAAGTCACACCTGACAAGCCCCCGCCAGTTTCGCAAAGTAAACTGGTCTAAAGTTTAAACAACGCAGGCATAAGCCTGAGCGCAGGTTTCCACCCGAAAGTCAAGAAAAAAAGAAAAGAAAAGAAAAGAAAAGAAAAGAAAGTTAAGGCTGCCAGTAAGGGGCGTGCAAAGTTAAAGTTAAGGCCGCCGGTAAGGGGCGTGCAAGAGCTCAAGCTAGAAAAGAAAAGATAAGCAAGGCACGAGTCCAACTCGTGGTTAAAGATTTTTAAAAATAACATAAAAAAATCATACTTCTAGACGACGCAGGAAAAAATATAAACAGCCTATCACTTTCATATATATGTTAATTGTCGTTAAAGGTACTACGTCTTCTCTTCAACTATACCCACAAGTGGAACAAATTGTCAAGGTTAAACAACAAAACTCAGATGAAGACAAAGAGACTATAACTATTTGAAGAGAAAAAGAAAGGTTACCTGCATCAGCAACTGATTCGACCCTCATGTCATTTGTCTGTCTCTGAATTTTATATCCTCATGCTGATGTTGCAACTCTGAGAGCCCACCAATTTAAAGTTTTAAATCTATCAATATAAATTGATTTACTGGGTAATATATATAATTACCTTAACTCACTGGTCTTTGATTTGATTTGTATTTTATCATTGATATATTTTAGATCCACAACTAATAACAATGCATAATTTTTTGACGATGTTTGTTAGGGTCTCACATTAATTACATTTAAAAATAGCTCACTTTTAAGGTTGGGTAAATGTCCCTTCAATTCTTAAGAATAACTAAGCTTAAGGGGATGATAAAGATAAAAACACTTTTCCATATATAAATTTTATATTTTTATATTTTAAAAATGTTTTGAAAAACTAGTTAAACTAGCCTATCGTGTACGTCATGCTCAATGTCATATCAATATAAACAATTCTGGATTAGGGTGACTCACTTTCACGATGAGCAACAATAATCCAACATGAGAGTGGCCTTTGGAAATAATTAATGATCACTAATACAGTTTAAAGCACGTGTTTAAAAACTTCTGTGATAAATTAATATAGTTGACAAGACTGACTTTCGAGCATGTTCGGGGTTTAGAAAATTCCACAATGTTTATATACGATGATCATAGAGCTCACTGAGGATTAATATATATCCTAATTAGAAGGAGGGTCAAGCGGAGAAAGTGATCATCATTGCAACAAAAATTATACGAGAATCCCTCACATGATCAATAATTGTAAACCTTTAATTCGGATCATTTTTTTTTTTTTGTGTTACAAGTTAATTACATATATACAAGATATAAAATTTAGCATAATTTTGTCTTGCATCAGACGTGACGTGACGGAGGAAGACATAAAGAAACAATATTGTTTATTTTATTTTATTTTTATTTAATAATTATATTTTGGTTGCACTGGTAAAGGAAGGATACATGAAAACGTGGCTCATGAGGTAGCCATAATAACTTGTTGAGAGTTGGGTAGCTAGCTAGCTTGGGAGGTGAATACATTGCAATTTGCATCATTGGCCTAAGAAAATTGTGACCATTAAAAATATACTTAAGTTGTATTTGAAATGCAAACAAATATCTTAACAATTTCCTTATTGTCTCACCCATTGAGTTCATCCATGGCCTTTTCCTCATTTTCAAAGTATAGTCACTCCCTTTTAATCTCATTTTCCCCTTGATCGCAGCTCCCCTTTAGGATTTGCTTTTCTTGTGATCTTTTTCTATTTTTGTGTTTTCTTCCATTATTTCATTCTTTTTTGTTCAGTTGAGGAACTCAAAATTCAGAGAGATTAATATCAATAGACTAAGTGTAAAATTATACGAACATATTAAATACTATTTTAACTCAACCTTAAAATAACGAGTCTATGAATTCTCTCACTCATATATCATTTACTTAATTCATCACCGACTAATGTAAAACTGTTCTATGCTCATACATGAAATCCAACACTTAACTCTTGATTTCTCATTTTGATATTCTACAGTATCAAAAATATTCTGAGCAAACATACCTCGCACATTGTATCGTAAATACAAATCACTATAAGAAAACTCAAACTTACCGGCAATTATTAACCTGCGATTTAGCAAGTTGTAGGCATATTTTTTGTTTTCTAACTTTTCGCAGTGGTTTCAAAACTCTAAACCGCCCATTATAAGATAATAGCAGTGGTTATTGTAGCGGTCAATACAAACCGTCATTAACTGTTTAATAATGGAGTTATACACATCATTTAAATCGCCGCAAAATGCAAATCAAACCACCACTAAGCGTCATTTTTCTTGTAGTGAATAATGAACAAATTATTTTTTCTCATTGGGTATCAAGTTGCTACTGGCAACAACATTGGTGACATTGTCTGTATTTCACAGATGAATATGATACCTATTGATCCTAGAATATCTAGAGTTAGGTATAGACATGAGCTCAAAATTGTAATTTGCGACGAGTAAGGAAATGTGTACCACAAAGTATTTTGCAAAATCTAAATTCGGGTATCTTACTTTCGTTACCCTTATTACTATAGATTTGCATACTTTTTTTTAATACAATTCGTAATACACTTCTCAAATTAAACTTTACTATTCATTTTACAAACTACAATTACTGTATTAGATATTATTAATAACCAAACGAGTAATAGTAATTCGTCGGTTAGTGTTAGAGACAACCGTGTTAATACTTACACGGAATAAGGCTTAATACCTCATTTGATTTTTGGACTTAATATTTTTTTCTTAGTTAGTTTCTCAACTTAAAATAGTGACATGTTAGTCTCTAAACTTTACAAACGTAGGACATAGGATAGGGACTAACAAGTTCAACGTTTACAAAGTCTAAAAACTAAACTATCACTTTTTTAAGTCTAGAAATTAAACTATATAGTGTAAAGTTCATAAATGAAAGAGGGTATTAATCCTACATTAAACGAGTTAGACGCTAAATGTCCTTCATTTCAAGATTGAAATATTGAAATCGAAAGATGTCTCTATCAAGCATATAGATTTAATTAGACAACAAATATAATGTTGCCCCTGAAATTATGGCGTACTTTATAACCACAATCATCGGTTGATGTGGGGACAAATTATAAAAGCCACTCATAATTACCCAACTACGAATTATCTTTGTGGGCCATCCAAATTTAGCCATTACAATTTACAAACCAATCAGAAACAAAACAACTTCNCCCACAAATCTTTGTTTGTACCCTCAATTCGTAGCTTAATTAATATGCATTCTGATCAATCAAAGTGATCTCAACTCCTAGTTACAAGATTTACAATTAATTCTCTAAATACAATATTGTAAGCAATCATATATATTGATCATCATCATCTTGGAGACTTTAAAGATTCCACATGAGATTTTCCACAAGGTCCTCTCATTCTAATGAAGAGCCTGTATTGATCAAAGGTCATGGCCTTGTAGAGTGGTGGTCTATCTGCCTTCACCAATTCTTTTGCTGGTTCAATGGGTATGTCACTTTTAGGGTTGTAGAAGAATGCTAGGGAAACCCTCTCCTTATTTGAATTCACAATCACTCTATGCTCAACACTCTTGTAGATTGCATTGCTTAGAACCTGGTCAAACACAAAATAAAACTATTACTTTTCATAATTCATATCCACTATGCCATGAATCATCTCTCTAAAAATATTAAGTTATCAGATAGAAACAATTGAAAGATTTTGTATCTTAACTAATAAGACAAATATCCTCAAATTTACATCCAATTATGTACTGGCATATTATCAGCATTTGACTAACAAACTTTTAGACACTCTCAAATAAAACAAAAATGCTATTTTCCATTTCACTATTTGATAAATTAATTTTGTGGGTCGCCGTTATTTTTTAAAATGTTCATTGCATTTTTAATAAAATTAGGTGTCAAATTTTTGATGAAATAAAGCAAACAAATTTCTTATTCTAATCGAAATAATGATGTCATGCACTCATAATTAGGTCTTCATTTACATATTTATTTTATTTTTACATTATTGTCACATGGTACATAAGAAGTTAATTAATCAATCTACCCTTCTCTTTTTCTAATTAAAAATCTATTAACAGGGATCAATGTATCCCCACCTACCGTTCAAACCCCACTTCATGTATAAATTGTACCCTTTTTTAGTTGAAGAATCTAGTTCTCAATTATTGGAGTTTACTCTAACCTTATTTTAGTCAATATGATTTTAGATATATATTCCACTTTTTTTTTGGTCATTATATTCTACTTTATTTAATCATGGTAGAAATAATTAATATTTTCCAAGGCATGATATTGAGTAGTCTTTAGGATATCGTCAAAGATGCAATAAAAACTTTTTCTATGATGAGGGTATAATTTGGTCACCACAACTACATATAGAGTAATAAAGAAAGAAAGATAAAAGCACAGTTGAGCTTAATATAAAATAATTTTAATGCAGAAATGTCATGCAAGTAAACCTAAGACCTTATCCTTTAACCCCGCTTGGCTGTGGTGGGCAACAAGGGAAGTGTTATCCACTTTGTGTGTGTGCTGATTATATATGCAATAGTGAAAAGAACATTCTTTTATATATAAAAAAAAAAAAAGAAAAAAGAAAAAACAAAAGATCTACTATTGATCCCAAGTACTTCATGCCCAGGTTTTAACCATTCTGATGTCAGAGATGCAATTGTGCAAACAATAAAGAATATCTCACTTTTACCCCCAAAGAAGAAGAAAATTGGTTATATCTATCCAATTCTTTTATTTATTTTAATATTTGGAAAATTATGTATTAAAATTAATTTTTTTAATGCATTGAAGACTCTAAAATTTAAACTTATCACCTCGTAAATATTACGTAAGTCTTTACTATTTGTCCAATCCTATACTGACTTATAATTAAAAAAAATCAATTATATTAGTGGTAAACTTAGCTCTAAAAAATTAACAATAAATCATATGGTAATTAAAATCACTAAAGATTACATTTGCATTATATATAAATGTGATGATAAAGCGGAGAATGGATAATCTCAATTCAACTAAAACATCTGAAATTCTATGCACATCATTTTGTAAGTGACTTAGGCGTGTCGAGAATAAAGTCTAATTAAAATATGAACCAAAAATATTTTTCTAAAAAAAAAAACACATAAAATGAGATTTCCGTTCAGAAACATTAATGTGATTCATGTGAATGCCACAAGCATCCAAAAGTTGACTAGCAACGATACCCAGAAAACGAAAAAGATTTGAATAAATTCAATGCGCCCACCTTCAAAAGTGTCCCCTCCATGTGACAGATTCATGTATGATATGCACAAAAACAAATCCTAGCCAAAGTGAACCTTCTTTATAACGATAAAACATGAAAAATACTTATCTGCCCTCTGTACTTTTATTCCATGTATTATTTTATTCTTAATATAAATAATTGCTGCCATCACTAGTCCCTCCATCTATAAACTCATTGGATAATGGGACTAATAAGAACGAATGGAGAAACTTACAAAGGCAACATTGTTTGTTGAGTATGGGAAGAGGCTCACCAATTATTAGAACATAGGACTGTCAAAATGAGTCCAGATTGTTTATCAGGTTAAATGGACGGACTTTATATGCAAAAATTAGGCCCGCAAAAATTTGAAAAAAAATTGGACTGGCCCGTTTAAGCTCGCCCGTTTGGCACGCGGACCGGCCCGTAGAATTTTTTTAATTTTTTAAATAATTTTTTTTGAATTTCTTTTAAAAAAATAAACAGACTAGCGGGCTGCCCGTTTAGGCCCGCAGACAGACCATAAACGAGCCGGACCCTAAAAATATGCATATTTTTTACAGCCATATTAGAACATAGAGGGAGTGATGTGTAGGAATAAAATGATGGTTAAACAGAAACTTAACAGATAACTCACCCTCTGTCACTAAACCCATGGACTGAGGAACTAACGAGTGCAACAACAAAAAGGCTAGAGACTACTCTGATATTTTATTTATATCAAGGACCAAATAAGCCACCGAGAAAAACCAAAAACAGGAATCAAACAATACATTTCCACTGTATAATATAATCGAGAAAGTGAGAGGTTATTTATTAACCTGGATTTGGTCTCCAATGTTGACAATGAAGGCATGGCGGCAGGGCTTAACCGTGACCCAATTCCCACATTTTCGAACTTGAAGGCCGGGGACTTGGTCATCGGGGAGCAACAGGGTCAAGCCCCCTGGGTCCGAGTGCGATGATAGCCCTAATGTTAAATCCGGCTGTGGACACTTGGGGTAAAAATTAACCCTCAGGCAAGCACCGATGTCTTCACCCCCAAACGCATTCTGGAGGAAATTCTCTTCCAATCCAAGGTTCGTTGATAGCACCTTCATCAATCTCCCACATAGCTTCACCAATTCTCTCCCGTACTCATCAAACACCTCCCTGCATTAATTCAATTTCATTTGGCGATTAGTTACAACAATCAATTTGGAAAAAAAAAACTTATCTAGGCACAAAAGATTGAGTGTTGCAGAAAGATGTCTTCACAGAAAAATTAAAGCTCATGATCAAATCTTTTCCTCCTCCATCAAAACTTACCTAATAAACTTTTTAGTCGTGAATTGATTTCCGTGCAAAATAAGTCAAGGTGAATTATACTCACATCTCCTAAGGTCATGTAGTACCAGATACTAACACTCTTTGACTTGCCATGCTATACTAAAATTATTTCATAATCTCATAAAGATTTGGACTATGTAACTTACAATGATACTAACTCTAATTAAAGAGAATCAAGATGATGACAATTGATTCTATAAGATATGATAGAGTTAACGCGTGGTATTTTAGTAAAACCGACCCTCCCCTCTCCCTTACAAAAAAAGATGGCGTTACTCAAAGAAAAATAAGTTTTTAAGGATCCCAAAGAATTCAGAAAACATTAGGGTTTGAGGTCTGCCAAACAAAACGCTCTTCTCATCTTTAGAAGGGTTGAAAGGATCAAAGGAAGAGAGGAAAAAAGAACTCGTCAATTCCATCCAATTACATACAGTGTGATAATCATAAATTTCAAGATCGTTGTTTACATGAATTAATCAATTGCAAAATCGCATTACATACCAAAGGGATACTCGGTTCAGTATTGCATTCCACAAATATAAGAGTCCAAGATATAATATCACCTAAATCTTGAGAAATTTAGTATAATATTTGTACAAATCACTGGGATTTGTGTATATACGGTATTGCCACACCTTAGAGAAGATCAACACCATTTAACCAATAACAAAGATAAGTGCCGTGATGAAGAAGTTACTTGTCTGAAAAAAAAAAAAATCAAGACTCAAGCCGCAAAGAAAGATGCTGAAATTTGAAACACGAGAGAAAACGAACCTGCAAGATGGAGGCAGAGCAGGCCACTTGTCATAGTCCTTCAACGTCAGAGGAAGGTAATGAAGGTAGTAATAGTCGCTCCAATCGAGAATTGCACCCTTCTCAACCCCGAGCCTGCTGCCGTACCCTTCGTAGGTCTTCGGGGAGTTGGCGTGCCTCTGCTTCACCTCCATGGGCAGGTGGAAGAACCGCCGCCACGCGTCCCTCGCCGCGTCCATCAGCTCGTGGCTGACGCCGTGGTTCACCACCTGGAAGAATCCCCACTCCTCACAGGCCTCGCGGATCCTCCCCAGGGTGGCGGCCCGCTCGCGAGGGCCGCCCCCGTATAGACCCTCGAGGTCTATGGTCGGGATGTTGGCGGAATCGGAGGCAGGGGCAGGCGTCATGGATGGGCGGTCGCTAAGGGGTTTGATGTACCTTTCGGGGATTGAATTTATGCAGCTTTGGGACAGAGACTGAACCCTCACTATTGGCTCTGGCCAATCTTGTGGGCTGCTGCTGTTGTTTTTGATCATGTTTGTGTTTTGATGCAATTTGATTATGCAATTTGATTGCTATGGCGTACTCTGCAGCACACTACCCGTTTACATATTTATATATATGTGCGTGTGTCACTGGTTAGTAAGTACTACGAATGAAACAGAGTTCCTTGATTTTAAGAGTGGAGAGAGAGAGGCATTCTTCCGTCGGTACAAATTTATCACCTTGCCTTACATACCCTCTAAATAGAAGTGAATCATTTACGTTATCGAAATGAGTCATAAAAAAATATATATCATAAATACACCTTATATTTATATACATAAAATTTGTGTTTTAATGCATGTAATGTTTGTGTACTTAATTAAGTATAATTGAGAATATTATCTATAAGTTTGTAATGTTTGTACGCTCATTAGAATAAAGTCTATGTATTATTAATGGTGTATGTATGAGTGTATAAAATTGGGTGTACATATAACATTTTTATATCAAAATATATTTATTTATTTATTTATATATTTTATCAACTTTATTATAAAATAGGTCTAAAGACGAGGTCACATAGATTTTTAATGGTGACTGAGGAGGGAGAGAAAGGGACGGTACAAGTGTACTACCGCCACCACAAATTTGATGTATAATCAATAAGTACACTGGAGGAGAATATTTTATTTTGAGAAATTTCAACCGTAATTAAACGGCTAAGAGAAATGTTATGTGAGTGGTTTAAAGGACAAGAGAGGCCAACGTTTTTTTTTTTTAATGTGTCGTATAATAAGATCTTATAAAGAAATTTCTCTCCTTTCGAGAATAACTAAAAATTTTTTCAGTTTTTTTTATTTGAAGAGTGTGTCAAAGTTAAATCAATTTTTTTAAACAAAAGTTACGCTTTTAAAATTAATGCATCAATTTTATAAATTAATCTTAAATATTATGAAGTATAACTTTTAATTAATAAAAATATTATTTTTTATATTAAAGACACACTTTTAAGTGTAATTAATAATAAAATGTAGTATTCGATTATATTTTTTTTAATGAAGAATAATCTTAAATCAAATTACTTGCAGTGCAATAATGATATACATATATTATCAATTAATATTACTTTGAACATTTATATAACTTAAATTTACATGTATATTTACACGTTGAGTGTGACCATATAAAAAGACATTTTCCTATAAAAAAACATTATTTCGCTGGGTAAGGCAAATGGGGACCATGCATGGTGGGAGCTGACGTGGACTTAAATGAAACGTGGAATTTATGGGGTTTAATAGGTGTGAATGGTTTGTAAGCAGATTCCAAGAGAGAGAGAGAGAGAGAGAGAGAGGAGAGAATTTATATTTTTGCATGTGGTGTGAGAGAGAGGGGGGTAGGGATGTCTTTATCTTATGTGAAGTCGACACCAAATAGATTAAAAAAAAAGAGAGAAAAAATATTATGACTATTATTTTAGAGATTTTTTGAACCATTGTCATTAGAAACGTGTGAGATAAATTATGATAATATTATTTAAAATAATTATCGTTACGTTAAAAAGAATTCCAAATGAAAAAATTATAGATAATTTTTATTTTAGAAGAATATATTAATTTTTGTTTATTTAATGTCTTATAATTGAGCGGCCTAAAAGCTATTACAAATTATTTAGTGGTGGAGAATTTAAATAATATATATGAAGTTAAGGATACAAATTTTAGTGTCACTAATATACCAACAAAATAATTAAATGATCTAATTCATCCAAAATTAAACATTTGTGAGCTCGATTTAAAACATAAACTCTAAAAGCCATATTAAAATAATTAAATGTGTTTAACTCAATTCTAAAAATTATTTCATAAAAAGAGGATTATTTAATTTATTACAAAGATTATCTTGTTGATAACGTAATTATGGTTAGATCAACTTAATATAAGTATCATATTCTACTTGTGCTATTCTTGTTATTTACAAATATTTAAATTTCAAATATGGTTTAAATACGTTTTTGGGTCTCAAACAAATTTAGGATATTTGGTTTTGATCTTTAAAAATATGATATTTGATTTTAGTCCCTACCATTAATAGAACTCTATCTTGTCAATGGTGTCATGTTAACAAAATAAGCTAACTCAACCATAATCAAGCCCAAATCAACTGCTCACAACCCGTTATTTGACTCAGATTTATTCTCAAATTATGACCCACACACGACTTTAATATGGGTCAAATACCAAGTTGTGGGTTGGGTTTGAGTCATATTACAGGTCAAATGAATTTATTTTGTTCACATAATATATTGATGGACAATGTATTATTAGTTACACCAGTCAGTTAACAAAATTTCAATAATAACATAGATTAAAGTGGAAAATTTATAATATGTTTAGGATTAAAATAAAAAATCTCTAATATATTTAAACTAAAAAACTTTTAAAAGATTTAAATCAAATTCTAAAAGTTTAAAAATTTATTGAGAACTTAAAGTGTATTTAAGCTTCAAAATATATAAATATTAAACTACTTAAAACATCACGAATTGATTGATAATTAAATGATAATAATACTCATATTAACAATTTTTATAGTAAAAAAAAAAAACACCTTAAGATCCACGTGAATGAATTTGGTGTCGACGGATTGAAAGCGATTAGCCCCCTTCTCCGGATTTCGGCGACGTGAACAACTTACATTTTTCTTCGTTACTTTTAATGTTTTCTTGTCTTATTATGTACCACAAAAATTTATGGGTTTCACGCGGAGACACAACTGGTCCCTTCTATAAAATTGCGTTTAATGTTAACCACAAAATAAAAGGACAAAAAATTTCTATATTTTGGCGCCCCTATATCTCTCATAGAGTAAATATTTTCTCTTACTAAATTTTTTTATGTTTAATAATTTTTAGAATTAAATTTATCAAATTTTTTTATCATTTCATGTTCTATATGATCCTGCCAAACTTTTCATTAGTTAAATCATTAAAAGAATTGACTTATAAAAAGTTTAGAAGTTTGAAGACCATTTAAGCTTATGATACATCTCTTTACAAACATTATGTTAAAAATATTAATTTATCACATCAGATCATATGATATATCAATGTGTGATATATCAATATATGAAATGATAAAATTCAATGAACTTGGTTCTAAAAATTGTAAATAAATAAATAAAATTAATAAGAGAAAGTATTTACCTCATAGAACACGTGAAGAATTGCCTTGATTTTAAGTGTGTTAAACATGAAACCAAAGATACTAAGGCTGTCAAAATGGGTCCGGTCTGTTTACCCGATTAAATGGACGGACTTTACATGCAAAAAATAGGCCTGCGAAAATTTGAAAAAAATTAGACCGGCCCGTGAGCCAGCGAAATTTTTTTTAAAAAAATTTAAATAATTTTTTTAATTTTTTTGAATTTTTTTTAAACTTTTTAATTTTTTTAAAAAAATAAATGGGCTAGCGGGCGACCCGTTTAAGCCCGCGGACTAACCATAAACTAGTCGGACCCTAAAAATATGTATATTTTTATCCTGGCTCGTAGGCCTAAATGGGATGGGTCCGCCCATTTTGACAGCCATAAAAGATGCACTTAATTTGTTCTTACTCGACATGAAACTTTATTCCTCAAACTTGAAATCATAACTCAATAATCATAGAAGCAATCAGAGGGTCTTGGCGGTATTTGTTATGGTTATACGTATATATCATACCTAGCAGAGTAGAAAACCCTACGCCGCTAGGTTCCTAGTCTCCCTCCAATCTCTTCCACTTCTTAAAACCAGACGGTCCTAGGTATGCTTGCTATCATTTTATGGAAAAGTTTGAGGTTTGGATTTGATTTGTCCTATTGTTTGGTGGTGGAACTGAAAGAGATTTGATTTGTCCCTAATCGTCTATAAGTATATCACACGTGTTCTTTTATTTATTTTTGATAGTTCGAAAATTTTATCAATCAAACTTATAATGGGCTAAACTAAAGGACCACTTAAGACATCATGACTCAATAATGCTCAATAATATGGATCACAAATCTCCTTAAAAAATCTCTTTAAAAAAACCCTCTTTAGTAATAAAATTCATGTTTAATTTGTTGAAGAGGAAAATGAATATCCACTGCCCAAACAATTTAAGGCGCTACAATTGAATACCAACACTCATAAAAATTAAAACATCTCAAAAACACAACATCAAGATAAAACTAAGTTCTAAAAGCAATCAGTTTGCTTCTACAATATTTTTGGTTTTGAGAGCACTAGGTGTTTTAAATAGATGAATAGCAAAATTTATTTAAAGATTGATTTAATAAGAATTAGAATGTTGTGACGTGGACTTGACATTATCTCCAAGTGTTGCCAATGACAATGAACTCTAATTCAATTAACATCAGTGTTCTTTCTTCCTTTAAAATCTCGAAGTTTGAGCCTCTTTAATGTTAAAAATAAAACAAACCACAAGGCGCAACGCCCAAATTATTATCATGTACGTTACAATTATTTATTATTCAAATGTTTATTTTGTGAGGTAAATAAGAAATTTCTTTAGGGCCATTAGAATCATAAATGTTGAATACGTGGGATATCTTTTTCAAGCCATAATGGTCCAGTGGCGAGGGCTTGTGTAACATGTGATAAATTCAAACATTATTGTTAGGAGGAGACTTCCACGAGGAGACTTGAGTTAGGGATGAAAATGGTCCTTAAATCCTAACCACCCCATATTGGATTTTTTTTACTTTTTTATGGTTTCAAAAGTTTAATATTTCTAAAGTATGATGTTAGAAAAAATATTACGAATGTATGGTTTTATTCTCTGAAATCGCCGATTTCAGCCGATTTCAGAGATTGTAATTTTTTTTTTATTTTTTTGTCTGAAATCGCCACCCATTGGGGAGATTTCAGAATTTTCAAATTTTTTTTATTTAACAGGCTCTGAAATCGCCACACTGTATGGCAATTTCGGAGCCTGAAATCGCCACACTTTAGGGAGATTTCAGGCTCTGAAATTGCCATACATTGTGGCGATTTCAAAGAAAAAAATAAAAAAATTTAAATTCGGCCTATAAAAGGGGAGTGAAGTGTTCTTCCTCATTGCTCATTTCCATTCAGCACCTCTTCTTCCTCTTGAGTAGTTCTTAGTTTTCTCTTTCTTATTTTTGTAATCCAAGGGAATTTGTACTGTGTAATTTTAGTTTTGAAACAAGAAAATGGATAGGGGAGGTGATGCTGCATATATTTTTTTATGATGGTGAGGTTAGAAAAAATAACATTGAAGGTATTGAGTTTGTTAGTCCTCATGATTCAGAGGTCATTATCCTGTGGGCGTCCATGTCGTTCACTGACCTGTGTGGTGTTATATCTCATCATTTCCAAAAGAGTTTGGAAAGAATAAGATATAAATCTCCAGTGTCATTGTTGAATGGGATGATAAAATATCGGTCTATTACAATATCAAACGACGCCATGGTTATTAAACTCTCGAGTTAACTCATAAACTCTTACGAGTTTATGATATTACAACACAAAACGAGTTAACACTTATGTAAACTTTTTTTTGGTAAACTCGTACGAGTTTAAGTAAACTCTTGATTCTACTAGCGAGTTTACGAGTTAATATCTACCTACGAGTTTACGAGTTTACCTCAAAATGTACAAATTTTGTAACTTTGTTAGATACTTACCTAACGTTGTTTATATTAAATAATATATATTGAGTTTATTTAACTAATTTCATATATTTATCATAATTGAGCTATGTTTTATTGAACTATGAAATAATACAGATACTGAATAAAATATGACATAACCACTAAGTGTCATCTATTAAGGTGTATTTATGATATTTCTTTCATTAATTTAATTTAAAGTAAACATTATTCAATTTCAATTATAAATACAATATTTAATCAAGTTTAATTCCTAATTATATTGCTTATAACATACTTTTTTTTACGTACGTAAACGTGTACGAGTTTACGAGTCGAGTTTACAATTCGAGTTTGTTGAGACTCCACGAGTTTACTTGAACTCTCGAGTTTGACAACCTTGAACGACGCTCAAGTACATTATATGTTTTATCAATATGAATTATATAAATCACATTTGAGTTATATTGATTTATATGTAAACTTCGAGGAGGCATCCAATGCGAATGTTGACTCAGGGTTTGGTCCAAGCCTAAACGAGTTGCATCCGCAAGGCGTTGATGCGCCATTAGTGTCAGAGGATGAGTTTTGGGCAGAGGAAGAGGGCAATGAAAGTTGGAGTGAGCACGAAAGTGACGTGTCTGAAGGCGATGGATCGGACGATGATTCAGGTATTATTAAATTTAGGTTCAATATAAACTATGATAACAACTGTGATTGTAAATATAATTGTATTTAATTGTTGATATTATTCAATTGTTACTAAAATTGCTGACATTAGGTATATATTAAATTAATTATGTACATGGACAAATATGCAAAGTATGCTCTATGCTTGCCTCGTGACGAGGATCTTGCGTATCAGAACTGCATGTGTTAAAATAGGAATTATAAATTTGATTATTTAGTATTACATTTAATTAACCAATGGTTCAAATGCTGATATAGATGGTGAAAGAAATGCACAACCTGATGATACACCAGCTTTCTTGCAGTCGTTGAATGTTGAGGGGATGCGTGCATGGTGCATCTGAGGTTGGAGACCTGCAAAATGAATATTGCGCATGCGATGATTTGTATATAGGAAAATACTTTGCAAGTAGGAATGAAGTTATGGAGGCTGTTGCAAGCCATTGCTTTCAAATTGGGGTCGATTACAAAATAAAAGAGTCAGAACCGACAACTTACTTTTGCAAATGCAAGAAGTTTGACCAAGGTTGTCAATGGCTCATCAGGGCCACATGCAAGAAAAATAGTTGTTATTGGGAGGTCACAAGATTCAATGGCCCGCACACTTGCCTTGCAGAGAGGCTAAGACGTGACCACTCAAAGTTGACTTCTGTGAAGATTGCGGGCATGATTCTGGCACAGATAAGGACGAAGCCAACAATGTCAGTAAAGTCGATACAAGCAGATATTATGGACCGTGCACGATATTGGCCATCATATAGAAAAGCGTGGCTTGCAAAGCAAAATGCAATTGCACAAGTGTACAGCAACTGGGAACAATCGTACAATGAATTGCCATATTGGATGAGGGCATTGCAACACTTTGATCCTTCGTGCACATGGGACATTGATACCATTGAAGCATACAACGAACATGGATCGGTGAGGTCAGATGCTTTAACTTTTCGACGTGCATTTTGGGGTTTTGGCCCAAGTATAAATGCATTCAAGCACTGCAAGCCTATGATCCAGGTCAATGAAACACACTTGTATGAAAAATACAAGGGTGTTTTGTTGATGGCATCAACTCAATATGGCAATCAATCAATTGTCCCCATTGCATTTCCGATTGTCGAAGGCGAAACTGCAGATGCATGTTATTTTTTCTTGCATAACATGCGCAATCGCTACCCGAGGGGCGACAAATTGGGTTGATATCTGATCGGCACGAGTCCATAAAGTTTGTAGTGCGACGAATGGGTAGTTTGTGGGCGTACCATCTGTTTTGTATCAGACACATTGAGCAGAATTTTGCCCGCCGGTTCAAGGTAAAGTTCATGGAAAAGCTTGTCAAGGCTATCAGTAAGGGTTGTTTTCGTTTTTTACTTGCAGATGTTACACTTTTTTATTCAAATATTTATTATTTGAGCATGAGATGTTTTATAGGGTATTAGAGCACTATCGAGCAATACAATCGCCGTTATGAAAGGTTACGCCAGCATAATAAAGCTTATGCTGCTTAGATTGACGAGATCCCTAGAGAACAATGGATTCTTGCCTTCGATGGTGGACGACGATGTTCACACATGACGTCAAATCTAGTTGAGTCAATGGCGTCAAATCTAGGGTTATGGGTTATGGGTTCAGGGGTATGGGTTATGGGTTATGGGTTATGGGTTAGGGTCATTATTAGGGTTAAAGTTTATGGTTAGCTTAGGTGTATGTATTAGGGCTAGGTTATGTTATGCTATGGTTATGGGTTATGTGTTAATGGTTAATAATTATGGTTTACGGGTTATGGGTTAATGGTTATGAGTTAATGGTTATGGGTTTAGGGTTTAGGGTTTAGGGGTAGGGTTAGGATTGGGTTTAGTGGTTAAGGGTTAGGATTAGGGGTTAGGTTTAAGATTCATGGTTAGGTTATGATTCATGGTTAGGGTTTGGTTAGGTTAGGGTAGTTTAGGTTAGGTTAGGTTAATGGTCATTCTTAGGGTTAGAGTTTAAAAATATTAATAACCGTATAATATTAACATTAAAAATAATAACCGTATAATAGAGATCAATACTATTAAAAATAAATTTAAAATAAATTTAAATAATAATGACAATACCGTATAATAATAATAATATTAAAAAAGATTTAAAATTATAATAACAATAATAACCGTATGATACTAATAATAATATTAAAATTAATAACCATACAATAATATCAATAATAATACTAGTAATAATAATATTAATAATAATAATATTAACTATAATAAATTAAAATTAAATTTAAATAATAATCAAACAATTAAAAATAAATTTAAAATTAATTTAAAATAATAATAACAACCGTATGATAAAAATATTATTAAAAGCAATTACCATGTATAATAATTATATTATAAAAATTAATTTATGATAAATTTAGAATAAATTTAAAATCATAATAGTGACATTACCGTATAATAATAATAATATTAAATTAAAAATAAATTTAAAATGACTTTAAAGTAATTATAGTAAATAAACATTATACAAGATTACGATTTGATTAAAAATAAAGTTAAAGTCATGACCCTAAATAACCGCATATCAGATTAAAATTTGATTAAAAACAAATTTAAATTGTATTTAAGATAATCATACTAATAATGGCCGTATAACAATAATAATAATATTAAAAGTAAATTTAAAATAGGTTCAAAATTATAATAAACCATGTAATAATAATATTAAAAATAAAATTCAAATAAATTTTAATAATAACAATAATAAGATAGAAGTATAAACCTGGTTATTTTGCAGGATATTTTTCGAGATGTGTAGTTATGGATTCATAGTATCATCTTGTCCTCTCACCATTGTGACAATATTTTTCCACCGTTAGATCTTGTTTAAAAGGAAAAATTAAATATTAATTTAACATTAAAAAAATTAGTTCAAACTACAATCAAAACAAAAAAATAAAAAAACCAAACTATATTATATATCCTGGGAATACATATGAATATCTCAACAATTTAATATTTTTTTAAAAGTGATGGTCCTAAAAAAAATTACAATCATGTCATTATAATTAATTTTCCAAGTTACATATTTAAACTTTAGGCAAGTTAAAAAATTCATGAATTTTTAAAAAAACTTTAAAGCATGTTATATACAATATTTAAACTTATTATTAAAAATATATTTTCTAAATATGCAATTGAACTAACATGCAACTAAAAAAACTAAAATACAAACTACCAAAAAAATATATAACATGCAAAACTAAAGAGGAAGACGACATACCAATCAGGTACCTGTGGTGGGAGAGAAGAGGAAGGAAGGGTGGAGTGAATTGAGGAAAGAAGAAGGAAGAGGATGGTTTGTGCGGTTGCATGGGGGAAGAAGATGAAAATTTTATAGCTGAAGTAATGAAGGAAAATGAAAATCTCGGTGGAGTCCGCACGCATGGGGAAGGAGCACTGCTCCACTTTTGCGGTGCAGCTCTGAAATCGCCGCCGTCAGTGCCGATTTCAGACGGTCTGCACCCCCTGTTTTCCGTCCCATCACGTCGCGTGTCACGACCCTGCTTCACCCCTGTCTCCGTCGCGTCTTGTCCTGTCCCCCAGGTCGCGTCACTCTGAAACCGGTCCCCAGCATGGCGATTTTAAAGACCATTTTCTTTTTCTTTTTTTTTNTCTATAAAGAGTCCCCCCCCCCCCCCCCCCAAAAAAAAATTCAATCAATTGTTTAGAACATATTTTAAAATTTAATTATATAATAAATTATATTTATATTTTATATTATATTTATTTGATTAACCAGCCTTTATAATTTTTTACTCCTTTTCATGTTGTTTTCCGGCGGCCATCCTAGAGCCCGCACCGCCCTACCCTCGTCACCAGAGCCACCACCCCCCCGCCCCGCCCCCAACATCAAAATACATACAACAGAGAAGGTACCGGATTCCGTTAAAGCTAACATCATTTCCATAACCCAAGGGAGAGAAAAATGGAAACACCAGTCGCCATGGATCTATCTTCTTCTCACAGCGGTGGCGTATCTCCCTATTAACATTTTTCTTTCATAAAGCACCAATAATTGTTCTCTCACCCAAAAAAAAATAGTTTAATTAAACACCATATTAATTTTCATTTTAAAAATGCATTATATATCATAATAAAAAATTATGTTAATCAATGCATTATTGCACACATCATTTGAGTTTCACATATCACTTTAAATTTTCAATATTTAATATATGCCTGCACGTGTATATGAATTATGCACAGCTTGTATTAATTTTTTCACAAAAACTTCTATGGTCAAATTATTCTAGAAGAACCTAAAATTAATTACTATTCTTACAAGTGAACTTAAAATTTAATTAATACTTATGTAAATTAGTTTTGTTTTGTTTCTTTATTGCGGTATTTTGTGTGGACTTCTCATTTAGGTTTGTGCATATATAATTTGATACTTACATGTAAGTTGTGTAAATAAATTTGCAAAAATGAAAAGAAAAAAAAATGTCATTTTGATTTATTTTGTGAAGCTATTTGAGTGCTTAACTAAAAGTACATGTTTCAAATTTATTTTGGAGCATCTTGATCCTTGACAACCTAAAGTATGGTGGAATGACGGTTGGTTCTAGACAACAAGTAAGATGAAAAGGTCTAATTGCGAACATCATAAGAATTAGTTCTTGATGTGACCTACTAAAAAAGGTTTGCTTAATAATAATAGAATAAAAATGAGGCTAAACCTCACAAGCAAAATGTTTCATTTGGTTAAATTGACCTCATTGGCATACTTTAAGAGCATTTAATTTGGCAATTATTCCAAAAATAGTGTTAGAGGCTAGTCGTTACCCAAACGGCATTAATTTTCAATAGGGAGGCTCCCTTATTTTTGAAGTTACTTGAAGTGTTCAACAATGTTCCAAGCCGGCAACCCCTCATGGGGCATTTCATATTTAAGTCATCCAAACTCGTGCAAAGATTGATTGCTGAACATTTGACCAATTATCAATTATTGAGAGGGCCCAATCCGCTTCATTTTTATCAATTCAAGCTTGCGAATTGGTCACAAAAGTTTTATAGTTCAGGATTTAGGGCTGAGGACATTGAGAGGGAATATATTAAGATACAGGAAAAATTGCATAAACTATTTTTGAAATTCGTTAAAATTGCACTCTATCCTAAATTATGTACGAAATTACAATATCCCAATTTTTTTTACGATTAATCACCAATGATCAGTCAAGTTTTTGTTTTTATTTCTTTTTCTTGTATTTTCTATTAGGTTAGTGAAATCAACGAAAATAATAAAATTTTGAATTTTGTTTTTATTTTGTGTTCACTAATTTTTTCACAAAATTTTAAAACAATAAATAATTTTTTTCATTATTTCCTCCAAAGCTTTTGAAAATGAAAAATACATGAAATAAAAACAAAAATTTAATAGATTATTAGTGATAAATCATAATAAAAATTGGGAATGAGTGCAATTTTGCACATAGTTTGGGATATAGTGCAATTTTAACAAACCACCATGGTGGTTTGTGCAAATTTTTCTTTATTTAATAGGATCAACTTTTGGATAGAAGATGATTCAATATTTGGGGCTAAGGACATTTAGGGGTAGTGTTTAAGACAAGTTGTTGGCGAGTGATAAGAAATTTGGTCTCTCGTAAGGTTGACGATGAGTTCAATTTTTGAAAAGCACACTTACTAGCTAGGAGAGTAACTTTTAATGCTTTATTCTCAAAATTGTGAGAATAATGTCTCGCATAATTATTAAAAACACTATATTAAGATATAAAATAAAATACTCTAGGGATAAATGGTTATTCTTGACATGATATTAAATCTTTCATGCAAGTGATTTAGAGTTTCAATATATATCGCCTTATATCTTCGAAATAAATAAGTTGAATTTCAACGAGGTAAGTGAGCTAATGTATTGTATACTCTTCAAATCCAAATATAGTATGATACTTCCTCCACTCCGTAATGATGATCATTTTAGGGAAATCAAATTTATTTTATATTGACAGTCGCTTTACTATTCTAATATAGAATTAATTACTTTATACCAATTTTACCTCTAGTTATATCGGAGAGAATGAATGGTTAGTGAAGAGATGAGTGAACTAATGATAATTTAATAATTTAAACTTAGATTTATTTTTTTTTTAAAAATTAATATCATTTAACTACTTCCTTAATTTTCATACCAAAACCTTAAGTGACTATCATTAAGGAACGGGGAAGTATAAGAGATTATCCCTTCGTTTCACAATATCTGTAAGTAAAAAAATAAAAAATAAAAAAACCACATAAATTAACACAAATAAAAATATGTCTTGAAAATAATACTCTCTATATAGTAATAACTGTCTTTATAAAAAAAACTTTTGTCCACAAATATTTATCAATTTAGGATTTCAAGGTAGTATTAATTTTTTTTATTTTAATTTTACCCATATTTATATTCTCTCATATACTCATCATTGTTTCACAATTTTCTAAATAATCATAAGGGAAATTTTGTCAAACATATGTAATTTTTGTGTGTGTTTAATGCAATCTTAATGATTCTTTAATCTTTGTGCAAAAACCTTAAAAGACATATATTAGTGGTCAGAAAGAGTATAAAGTTATGCGAGTGGACAAAATTATCCTTGTATTAAAAAATAAACTTTTGCTAATACAATTCCACTTATTCTCTTTTTTAAACTTAATGGGTATAAATGAGTTGCCGCTAATCCTTATTTTATCCTCTTTTCTTCTTCGGATCTCTGTTTTTATGAGTGTTCGAAGGGGATGTCATCTTTTTTCTTTGGCGGCAGCCCTACTGCTTTTTATTCTTTGTTATTTAGGATTTTCTTGTGGTTTTGCTCTCTTTTGTGAGTGTATTTGTTTTCTTTTGTGGTGTTTTTGCTTTCCTTTATGGATGTTTTCATTCCTCTTTGTGGTATTTCTTCTATAGAGGATTTACAGATAAAGAAAATATTCATATTTGTTATGAAAGGAAATGTAATACATTCTTCAAACTACAACATTTTTTGTATGGACCTCTAAGATAAAAGATACTTAGGCATCAATAGTCTTTGGACAAGTAGCAAAGTTATAGACTGAGTTGGTTCAAAATGTTGAATATATTTATATTTTGTTAACATTATATCTAATATATGTTCTGTAACATCCCGCTTTTTCACTGTACGGATAATTAGCGTAATAAATAATTATAGGTTAATTAGGGAGGCAAGAAAATTAAATTATTACCTTTAATTCATAAGAATCATCTTTAACCCATAAAAATAGCAGTCAAAGTTGAGGTTTCGTGACCGGCGAATTTTTCAGAGCCTTAAGCCAAATTCCGAACCAATCGGGAAATAACCGTAAACATAAATATTTAATTAATTTTCTAATCATGATTAGAGAATTAATAAGGGAAATTATTAGGTAAAATATCCCTAAGAAATAGGACGTGTCACGGTAGAAAGTTCGGCGGACAACCGAACAGCCGTTGTTCGCCGATGAAATTTGGCATGCAAAACGGTGTCCATGAAAATAATCTTCCGGAGAAAAATTCACAAACACCTTCAAACATTAATACCCTTAGGTAGGTGGGAATTAGAGGATCACGACGGTTCAAACGGAATATTTTTCGGACGACCGTGCGCGATGCACCGACACTGCGAGCGATAAAACACGAGC
>QANU01068421.1:13315-90870 GCA_003254905.1 Nissolia schottii | reverse complement strand
AAGACTAGTTCCCCAGTCACCTAGTAAAGTAGATAAAGCCGTTCAGGACTTAGGCCAGATAATAATCAGTAGGATATTAGTATGCATGTTCACTTAGAAACACCTGAGCGGCCGGTTGATAAGTGAGTTAAAAGGATCCCCCGACGCCAAGGTAAACCACTGAGGACGAATGTTCTCACCCCCACTCACTTATACTTCCAGGGGTAGACGTGAGCTATGAGGAGCACCAAGAGGATCAGGAAAGAACAGAGGACAAGCTACCGATGACGGACGGACAGATCTTCAAGGCTATGAAGACTCGCTTAGTTGGCTATGTGATGGACGCACTTTTATTATGTGTATGGATGATTGTAACATGTACATCTACTTTATTATAATATTATATGATTGGTTGTACTTATCTGTGAAGGACCAGGTACTTGCTTAGGTAAATAATCATGCTATGAATGACTATTGATTATAAGCCTCAAGCTCTATCGTTTGTCTTATATACTTTGATTCACACATGGCTCATATTTTGTAATTATGCACTTAGTAGAAAAGTTTTAAATTAGTCCATATTTTCCTTAATCAAGTATTTTCGAAAAGGTAATAAGGGACTATAAGTATGCCCACCAAGTGATTAACAACCTAGTGAGCATTGCGTACTACTCGAGAGTATGCAGTTAGCTAGGGTGTTACATGTTCTATTCTAATTTATAAGTGTTGTCAAACTTTATCTTGATAAATATATTTTTTTCTATCTCGTAAAAAAAATGGTTAATGAGTATAAATAGAAAAAACAAATAATGATACCTAAATATTAGAAATGGATATTTTAAAACACTAAATATTCAATAAAAAAATAAAAAACAATACGGTGTGTTTTATGAGAATTTTGGTCTATAAATACTTATGGATCACCACAAAAATCAAATAAAGTTTTTTTTGTAGAGATAGTGATTATAATGTAATTCCTCTATCAAGTGAACCTTTTTAGTGAGAATGCGAATTTGAAAGAAGAAAGAAATTGTCAATGACTGAAATAATGTTTTGAATAATTTTGGAAATTGTGCAAATACAAGAGTACATTGATGAGCAATAATAAAGTACAAAAATTGAATAGAAAAGCACTAATTGTATGAAAATGAAAGACAAAAAACAAGTAAATGACAATTATTTGATCATTCTCCTGGACATGAAATGTCGCTAGGACTTGTATGAGTGTGTGAGAATTTGCAAGTGTTTTCCCCCCCTTTGCATCTTACTTTAATACCTTCATGCAACACTCTTGTATTTCCTTATAAATTATTTGGGTATAACAAGATGCCCCTAATATTTTCCTTTGATGAAGGGTAACAAAGGAAAATATTAGTCAGTATAACCTAAGAATAAGCTTTTTGTTTCCCTCATAAAATATATTAAAAAAAAACCCCAAAAAGTGACTGACATAGGTTTTTAGATCATCATTGCTAGCTGATGTGAGAAAAACACACAGGGCAAGGATACCACTTTGCCAAGTAATAAAGTATTGGTCTTAAGATCAAAGTATCGTTCCCACGATAACGATATGATAAAAAATGCAATCAAGAATTACAAATCTACAGCCGAATCACGAAAAATGAATTTCAAGCAATGGAAATAAAATAGGACAGAAATTGAAACGTAGATCAAAACAATTGGGAACTGATTCAGTTATGGTTAAGGCGATTGAGACTCTGATTTCACCATTAATATTTCCCTAATTTCGCTTTCTTTGTTATTCAAGTTATTTCTAAAGGACAACCTGGATTCCTATTCTAGCGCAAGTCTCTCTCGAGATTATGCATACGTCCTATGAATGACCCAATTAACTAATATCTTAAAATTAATCTAGTTCACCTAGGGATTAGGTTCTATGAATCCTTTGGTAGTGTGTGAAGCTAAGGGTTGCATCACCCTCAATTCTTATCTCTAAGAGATAGCTAAGTGATGATCAATTTCTCATTAACATCTAGGTTTCTTTTCTCAAAGTTCCCCTAAGTTTACCAACAATTCATCAATGGTCAATTAACGAAAAGCATTGAGCGCAGAGAAATTAATTCACAAACAAAAACAATTGAATAACACCGAAATTAAAATTAAGAGAAGATATTAGGGTTACATCATCATCCCAATCAAAAGGGAAATTAGTTCATAATGCAAAAAACTGAAATTATGAATAAAAGATAAAAAGATGGAGATATACATAGAAGATGAGGAACCCTTGGAATCGAATCACAACCAAATTGATCTCTTTCATTGGTGTTCTTGTGACTCATTGTATGTTCCCACACTCCCAACCCCCCAAAGTAATGAGAAGTATGAGTGAAAATGTGATAATTTAGAATGCTTCAGCCCCTTCCTCTAGTGCGTTGTAACCTAAGTTTTTACGCGTTTTGGGCATCCTGCAGTCGTGTCTCGCGCGAGATGTATAGTGTCTTGCGCGAGACACCTTCACTAAGTCTTATTCCTCGCTCTCTGTTTACCACATCTCATGCGAGATTAGTACGCGCGAGACACCTTCCAGAATTTCAATTTTGCTTTCTGTTTGCTTCCTTTCGCGTGACATGAATGGTGCTCCTTAGGTCTCGTGTGAGATGCTTATCTGACTCTCATTTTAGCCCATTTTCTTTGAATTTCGGGCCCTGAAACACTTAACCACAAATCAAAGAGATAAAAAAAATTAAATCCAATCAATCATGCATCAAACTCACTAAGTCCTAAACTATCCTAATTAAAAGTATAGAAAAATTAAACAAAGATAACTCTTGTTGGAGAGTTATCACTCGCCCTATCACATCACTCTCCTTACTTCTGAGTCGTCCGCTCCTATCTCCTATAAGTGACCATCTTGATTCCACATAATTATATTTTATGGATCCAATCGTGACCCAACAGTAGGTTGTAGCTCGCCTTAGCAGGTGTAGCTACAAAAGTAGTCACTCTATCTACGCTACCTACCTAACTTTGAGCACGACTATTCCCATTGCTATTGTAGCCTTGCCTTTTTAATCTATAACAGCTATGTTAGTGTCAACCATTGGGAAGTAGACTGATAGATGCCCTTTAGAAGTATACTGATAGATTCTTTCCCTTCCACCGTGGCTTTTATATGAAGGGGGCGCATATGAGCTTTTGTTACTTCATCTGACCTTTCAAAGAGGACATGGTTAGAATTCTCATCATTCACAAATTATTTTGTTGTCTGAGAGTTTTGAGAATCAAAAGGCTGAGAGTGAAGAGTGTTCCTTGAGAAAAGTCATATTTATCTTTCTTTGTTGATTGAGTGTTACTTTATATTTAGAAAATCTGGTAAGGAGCATTTGAGAGAAACTCTGAGTTTGAAATTGGTGTTTGTATTTGAGAGATTAGTAAAAGAAAACTTTGAGGTGATTTAAGAACTGGACGCAGATTCCTAACATTTGGGAATCGAACTAGTGCAAATCTTGTGTGTTAAATCATCTTCTTCCCTTTAGAAAGAAGCTCTGTTTTGTCATAAAAGTGTTATTTCTTATTTCCAAAAAACTTATCTCCCTGAACTTAAGGAGATTATCTTTAAAGTTTTAGGAGATTACTTTTCTAATCATAACGAAATTAATTTCTGACAAGCAATAGTTGCTTAGATTCAACCCTCCCTTCTCTAAGCCATATAAAACCATCAATATTTTTACAATATTTTTCAATTAAATCATCCCACATATATGACTTTTAAAATAAGGGGTGTAAAAGTCAAACAAATTGATTAATATAATAATATATGATTGGATGATACTATAAATTAAAAATACTATCCTCATCAAGTATATAGTATTAATATTTAAGTGATTTCTCATGTCTCTCATGGGTAAATACATTTTTCTATTAAATTTTTTATTTTTGACAAATTTTAGAACTAGATATTATCATTTAATGTTTTATATGATCTTGACAAACTTTTTATTAGTCAAATCATTGAAACAACTAACTTATAAAAGGTTTAAAAATGTGTGGATCATTTGATTTTGTGATACACCTTTTTACAAATAATGCATTAAAAAATAGTAATTTATCACATTAGATCATATGACACATCAATATGACATATTAGATCATAAAATAATAACAAAATTTAATGAGTTTAATTTTAAAAATTATAAAAAAAAATTTAGTATAAGAGAGTATTTACTTCAGTAAACACATGAAAACCACCTAATATTTATGTAACGTGATTTCACAAGTTTACTTTGACAAACCGGCTTCTTTACTAAATTTTGCATAAAAATAATACCAATACTTAAGAACCAAAACAAGTTAAATAAGATTACATTTATGGTTGTGGAATTTTGAATTAACTCTTAAACTCTTAGGAATTTAATTAAGGATTACAAAAGAGGTGAGATGGGTGGGGCAAATTAATTTTTTATGCTGGCCAAAATTTCATGTTTGCCCCACTTTTTATTTAGCTCGTGAGTTGACGGGTTGGCCCCGAAAATTGAAACAAAAATTAAAAAAATAAATTAATTAATTAACAGATTAACTAAAAAATACTCACACTATACCAAAAAAAAAAAATACACACATATAATAAAATAAAAGAACTCCATGCCCACAAAATAATCCGTGTCCATAAAGCCAAAATAAATCAACACAATTTTATTTTTTTTACTCATTTTCTGTTATTATTATTATTAATTTAACTTCAGCCTACAAGCCAACCCACTTTGCCTCGCTTCAGTTCTCATTAACTTGTGAATTAAACAAGGCAGCCCACGCAGGCTGAAAAATTTAAAAGAACTCAAAATTTGTGTTTTCCCCATAAAAAACTATTGTCCACCAGCTCCACCCTTGTGGGTCAAACCTATTTTATCGTTCTTAAGTTTAATTCTCAAAATCGAATTAACTAGCTTAAAAACAAGTACTTGAGTAACCTCGGATAAATTTGCATAAATTTGAGATAAATTTATAAATCCACTTCAATACACAATATTTTACCAAGATCATTGCTAAGTAGGACTTTCAAATAGAAGATTTTGGCAACTTAATTTATGTTATGTTGGTTTATAACATTATGAAGTTTTTTATGTTATTTTTTATGCGTTTTTTTATATAAAAAAACTTTCTAACTTGTGTGTTGCCTCATTATGATATTGGAAATAAAATTTTGACTTATATTTTTCTTTTACCATAAATTTAAAATATTATATTAATGTATTATAAATATTTATTATTATTATTATAATAAATAAACTATTACGAATTTACTATTTGAGTTTATCTATGTTCTACTAGTTTAGGTAAATTCACGAGTTTGACATCCTTGATTATATTAGATAAAATATTTTATTGAAAAAAACAATATTAGCATTATTTTTTTTGTTATAAAATAATATCGGAATTTGATTGTAGATGTTTTAACATTGTCCAAAGTTTATATAAAAGTAGATTATAAACAAAAAAAGAGTTTGATTGTTATTTATGTATAAATTCTTTTATACTATCATCCAATTAAAATTTTGTCACATTAGTATAATAATTTGATTGGATGACAGTGCAAAAATATTTACAATAGATGGTAATTAAAATAAAAAAAAATTATATAAAAGTAAACCAAAACTCACCCAAGCCCAACCCAGACTGTGCAGACTACAAATATGCACAACTTTTTATTTTTCAGAGTGGGCCACCAATTCAGCTTTTCAAATTACCTCATAATCGATTTCAATATGATTCATTAAGCCCTCTTTTTCACTTCAGGGCCGTCTTCATTACCCAACCTCACATTTGGGCTTGGAGCACCATTACCTTTATTGGGCAACATTTTCTTGTACATGAAGTAACAAAACAAAAAAGAGAATATCCAAAAGGACACCAAAAATAATTGACTGACAGGAAAAAAGGAAATGTCATAATTGATTTTTGAACTTTTTACTGGTGTTCACATTGGTCTTTCAACATAATAAAATCAATTGTTCATTAAAAATTCCAAACGTTACCGTCAATCCTTCTGTCTGAAATGTATAAAAATTAACAATGGTAATATTTGAAATGTTCATAGACTGAGTTGAGGCATTCAGTGACTAATTGGGGGACTTCTTTGGTTGAGAAACTAATGTGGATATCAATAAAAAGTTTATGGACTAATTATGACATTACCTTCCACTTCCCATGCAATGCCATATTTACTTGCAATTCTTGTGTAATGTCACATTTCCTTCAAATTCCTGCGCAATGACAAAATTCATTTCAATTCTTGATCGTGCAATGACAGATGGCATTATTGACATTGTACTTTGTTAGCCACATGCTAGCAATTAATAGTCGTACTAACAATAAAGATTAAAATCATATAATTTATGATATGTTTGTGTCAAAACATAAAATAAAGATAAAAATTTAGGGACACAACCCAAAATTTAAAAATTTATTGAGGACCTGAAACATAGTTAAATCCTTTAAGTACATAGGAATTAAACCATTACTTCATTCAATAAAAAAAAAACCATTACTTATTATAATAAATAAATAAATTACTAACCATTAATTATAATTCAATTAAAATTTACAATTTTTAATAATAAAATATTTATTTTGTAGATATCTTTCTTATCACCATTGTTATTATTACAAATAATAAAATTTAAAATTTTCATTGTAAATTAATCGGAATGTCATTAGTTTCTTTTATTTTTAGTATAAGTAGTAATTAATTAACGCCAAAAATGCTTATTTATTTATTTTTAATTTATTCAAAAGTTAAACTACTACTTATAAACTTGACTAAATTGTATTTTGTGAGTATAACTTTTCAACGTACATCTTGTTAACTTTTTGAAATGAAGAAAAATTCTAAACCTCAATTCATTTTTTATAAACAAAGTAAAAGTGTTGATTGAAGATAGTAATATTTAGAGAAAGAAAAAAAATTAATAGAATAAAATATAATAAACACGAATAGTTGTTTTTAGAAGTGTTAAATATAAGAGCATTTTAGGTGGTGGGTTCAGGGTCGGTAATTTACTTTTTGAAGAGTAAAAATGGACATGATTGTTTGTATTTGAAAAATTAATGATCATGATGCAAAGTGTACATGAATAGTTTATTTTGCAACTTGCAAATATAGATTGGGTTGATGTTGATGCAATTTTTGGTACTTCAAAAATTACATTACTAGTAATGAGGTTTGAATTTAAGATCTTATGCATATTACACAAATAACTATTATGAGTCTAGCATAAAAATATGTTTCATATGAATTATGTTACATATAAGGTTAGAACATCTTTATGATTCTTTGATCATGGACATATAAAAGAAAACATTACCTTGAAGAAGTATTCAAAGAAAGATTAATTCTTTAAACTTCTTTACTCGTCTAAAGTGCTATGAAACTAATGAGAAGAGTGATAAGGAAAAGTAATGGAAGAGATAAGGAGAAACAATAGAGGGGAGATATGTTATTCATTTTCTCAAATGTGTTTTGTATAATGAGTATTTAGATGATTATCTATAGGCTTAAGGTGAGGTACATAATATTACATCAAATCTCTGTAATATTAAGATATAACTATCTAATTGAATACTAACCAAATTAATATATGAGCATCTACATTAATAATATTTTATAGCAATATACAATATGATACACAATATCACAACTATGGTTACATGTGTAAAGATAGAACTTATTTTTTATAGTTTTTTTTTTTTTTTTTGCAAAATAGTTTTCATGCTCAAACTTGACACCCTACTAGTATTACATATACCGTTTTTGTTCTACTAATCAATTGCAAACTTTTAAGGAATGAAATGTATTGATAGTGTAAAGGAGTTTTATACTGTCATCTAATCATATACTGACAAATTAACAAACATGGTTAACTATCGCACTCACTCCCTGTAACGTGAATCAAGTGTAATTAAGAATGAGCTAATGAACTTGGATCAAATGACTTAAGTAAACATTAATTCAATGGAACAATACCAGAGTTATTCCCAATTCATCAATGCAACTTCATCTGCTTAATTCGACATTTAGACAACAGTGAATTTGAACATAAACAAGAGTCACTAAGAAGGACTTCACAAAGGGAAGAATAAGAGACTTCAGCCAAGTTGTGCCGAAGGAATCGTACGTGCAAGCTTCTCTGCAACAGCAAGGGACTCACACAAAGAATGGAGAAGATGATGACTCCTCAATCACCAGAATTGGTGGCCTCCCCAACGGGCTCGCCCGATGGGGATAAAGGACCACCATTTTCGGTCACTCTCCAGGTTTTGTTGCCTCATAACAGTTTCCTAACCATAATTCTGTTGTTGCTGCTTTTCTTTTTCTAATATTTTTGCCCCATTTCCATCTTTGCCCGATGTTTCTATTGCACTCTTTTAAAGGTCATCTAAAGAAATGAATTGATTGACCGATTCTGTAAAATCTTTTACGGTGCCTCAAAATTAAACTCAACTTTTAAATACTATTTTTAATTTTATTTTGCTTTCTTGTCCCGAAAAAAAATTATCCAAATCACTGTGGTTGCGCCTTCAGTCATGATAGTCTGCTTCTGTTTGTCACTTGTGGAAAGAACTCTTTCCAATTTCAACCGAGCTAACTAAGCCACAGTGTGCTAAATTGACTAAAAGTACAAAAAGAGTTTTATTTTTTCTTAAACAATAATAACAAGTGCCCTTATCTTTTAAGAGTACTTGTTGAGTTCAAAGTATAAATTCTAGTTTATTCAATACGTCGAAAACTTTACAAATTTATCTTTTAACAAAATATTTTCACTTTTATTTCTTTAACTATTGTCATTGAAATACTTAATTATTAGTTTTTTTTCTTGTAGTAGTAAACATAATACCTGAATAAAAATACTTGATTTGTATAGGAGCCAATAGGCAAAAGATTCGGATGGCATTGAGAGATATTACGCTGAGGTTGGGGGTTGGTTCACGTCTCCTGCATTTCTGGTGATATAGAAATTAACTAAAAAATTATTTTTAAAATATGTATCATGTCTTTCTCTTTCTTATGATTTAAAAATTGACTTATAAAATTTACTCAACCAACCACAATTTTAAGTTTTTATCTGTCTTCCTCTGAAAATGTATTTCTGCCCTTAACATCTGTCTCTTTCCTATGTCTAAAGGCAAAGCCAAATGTTACCCAAGTAAATTTTCTCTTTTGTCTCTCAAAAATAAATTAAGAATTAATTTTTGATTCTTTAAATTAAGAAATTAATTTTTTTTAATCTCCAAAATTACAAAACATAAATTACATTAGTCTATGAAATCTCAATAGAAACTTATTGCAACAAATTAAATTATTTTATTAAATTGTAAAGACAAAATAATCGAAAAAAGTAACAAAATATTTGACTTAATAAAATATATTTGACAGACTAATTTATTTTATTTTATTTCAGAGACTATTTTACTTCATATTTTATAATTTTTTTAAAAAATTTAATATTAAAAACTAAAGTTAATTCACACATCGCGCATGCAATTTCGAGCGCTAAAGCGATCATATTTACTCAGATTACATCATTTGAGGAAAACAAACAAAAAAAAAAAGGTCCATAGATTTTATGAAAGCATAAGTTAGTAGTAGTACATTGACTACGTTAAAGGTGTGGTTCTCTTTTTTCCAAGTGCTACTCTCTAATTTGTAAGAGCCTAAGAGGAAGAGAGGTATTTCTTTTCAAGCTATAGTGGAAGTCTGACTCAAGGAACATTATCCCGCTGTCTGTCACCCAACTACGACCCACTCACTAAGCACCCAAAACAATCACTACAAACAATAATATAAGGATTTGGATCATTTCTTACATTAGGATGAAACGTGTAAATTTTTATCATTAAATTAAAATAAAAGTAAAATTTATTTTCATTTTAATAATTTAATAGTAAAATTTTATACTTTATTCTTTATCTTTTTTATTCTTTATTTTTTAAAGTGAAAAATCTCACTTTAGATGACCTTTACTCTTAGTATGGTAACAATATAATAATTTTGAAAGAGCCAAAATAGGTGCACAACTTAGACGCGTTCAAACTATTAATGGGTTGAACTGCCATACCCATTCTCTTCTTTGTGGTCCCTCCCCCGTTGCTTCCCACACTCTTCAAACATTATCATTAATTAAATAGGTCCAAGACTTGAAAAATCAAAAGTGAGAGTGACAAAGCATTCTGAAAATGAGGTGCAGAATCGGTTGCTTATTAGGAAGGAAATCAAAGTACGATTAATTATACAAATTATTCTTTTACTACTTCATACTATAAATTTAAAAATAATTCAGCGATAAGTGAATAGTTATGAGTCATGACATGAGGCAACACAATTGACGTATTCATTCTCTTTAATTGATTAACTTGTCTTGCAATTAAACAAAACAATTGTATTGTATGCATAGATACCTGACCAGATTTTTTTAGAAGAAGGTGCGTGCACAAAATGTTTAAAACAAGGGATAAATTAACATACTACACTTTCATAAAGAGAATTTGGATGTAAGGATCTTTGAAAATGGTCACTTGAAGAATTAATGGGCCGAAATTCACACACCAAATCATTAAATGAATTATGGATATTAAGGTCTGGCCAATGTAAACGAAAGGTGATTTGAAAGCTTTCATTTGCATGCAATTTGGGGGAATTTGCAAATACCAACTTTGTTTTTATTTTTATTTTTATAAAGATAATAATATTTATTTCATTAAAATAAAAAATATATAGTTCAGCCTAAAAAGACCATAGTTCAAACGCACAATTATCAAGAGACATAAAAATCATAGTGAACATAAACGAGATCTACTAATGACTAACACATCAAAACAAAAGCTAAATAAGAATCCGAAAAAACAAACTTTCTCAAGTTTTTCAAACTTTTCTTAATCATTGTCGATCTTTAGTTATTGAAAGGCATCATCGACATATTGACACAATTTTCTACTATTCTGAAATTTAAGCAATTAGAAGGAGCCCTCGTTAGACCTGCTCCCTTAGACAATTGGGTAGTTATTTGTAAATATCAACTTGAACAAAAATACACGTGTCAAAAAAATGTAAATTATTCTAAACCTCTTATAAAATCTAGTAAAATTACATTTGCCTTTTTCTCTATTTATAATTTTATCTTGTGACTTTTTTAAACTTTGTACACTCACCTTTTCTAATGAGATTTTTAAAATATGTGATTTTTACTTACTTTTCAATAATAAAAATATCCTTATTTATTTTATTATTTAATATTTTTATGAAATTAATTTTAGTTGAATGTAAAAATTAAGATGTTTGGAAATACGAGAAAATGAGAGACTAAAACAAATAAGAGTATTTTTGGCATTTTAAAATAAGGAAAAGTCATAAATAGTTAAAAAAAAAAGTGCTAATTCCCTGGAAATCAACCTAAGTACCAATTAAACCCCTAAAAAAAAAAGTAAAGTGTCAACTTAATCATTAAAATTTTAAAATTTTAAAATTTTAAAATTTTGCTTCGTTAGTCTCTCTTATAGTAATTTTATAAAAAAATTAAGGACATTAGAGGATAACATTTTAAAATTTTAAAACCATTTTTTTAGGAGTTTAATTGACACTTAGATCAATTTTAAGGGATTCAATTGATATTTTTTTGTATTTAAAAAATTCTATTAGGAAGGTGAATATATCCTTTTATGAATCTCAGAAGGGTCACAGGATAAAATTATAAATAGAAGAAATGTGAGTGTAATTTTATTGAATTTATAAAGAGACAGGTGTAATTATAGAAAAAAAATAAAAAAGAAAGCTAGAACAAGAAAACAGAAAGACTAATGAAGGGGAAAGTGAATCACTTGCGCGTAAGTAACCAAGAGAGAGAGATTCACAAATCACACAGCGCAGGAGCGTACGCACGTGAGAGAGTGAAACCACCCGTTGGGGAGGGAGGAAAAAAAAAGCTGGGGATAATGGAATGGGGAATCAATGGTGGGGCCCACGTCTCAATTTGAGTTTCGTGTTTCATTTCATTTCATTTCATTTGAATCTCAATTTGAGTTTCATTTCATTTAGCATTAAGCAAAACTGCAAACGCTGCATATGTGGGGCCCACAGATTTGGCATTGAATAATTGACTTTGACCAAAGAGGAAATAGAAAGAGGGGGGAAGAAAAGTCACACTTTCCTCCCTTCTTCCTTTGTTTCCCCCTAATAGCTGTTGCTGTTGCTGTTGCCCCTTTCTCCTCAAAGGCAATAAAAAGGGCTTCCCCCCTCCCATCTTTCTCCCTCATCATCAACAGCACTCAATCGAGGTCTTCTCGATATTCTTCAATACTCTCAATCGCAACAGCAAAAAAAGAACCTTATTCCAGTGATTCCAGTTGATACTCTCTGACTTAAAGGTATGCTTTTTTTCTTTTTGTTCTTCTTCACTGCCTGGTAAAGCTTTGGTTTTTCGTGGTGTTTTTGCTTGATCGTAGGCTGTGTTGGGTGGGTTTGATGAATATATTTTGTGGGTCCTGTTTGAGGTAGATCAAAGTTTCAAACTCACTCTGGGTTTTAGATTTAGGTTATCTGATTTTTGACCCTTTTTTATTTTTTTATATTGGTTGCTTTATTTCATCCTTGCTGGAATTAAGTTGATATTAGAATACAAGTTGTTGTCTTGAATAGTTGATAAATACCGTTAAGGATCTGGTATTCGTCGATAGAATTGGTATAAAACGTTTTATAGGTTGTTATAGGGATTTAGAGTCATGGTTGCTGTTAGTGTCAGATGTTTCTAATTTATGGCTTTTAGTTAAATTTTTTTTCCTTTGAGAATAATTAAGTTTGAATTTTGAGGCTTATTGAGTTTATGCTGTTCAATTCTGCAGCATTTGGAGCATGTGCAGTGGTTCAGAAAGGAAACTTTCCGCCCCAAACCAAGTCATGGAAAGAGAGTCTCAGAAGCAGAACCTCCATAACTCCTCAGTTTTGCTTGAGTTGTCTGCATCTGATGATTTCGAAGCTTTCAAAAGAGAAGTGGAAGAGAAGGGTTTGGATGTGAACGAGGCAGGCTTTTGGTATGGCAGAAGAATTGGATCAAAGAAGATGGGAACCGAAAAGAGGACTGCTCTCATGATTGCTTCCTTGTTTGGGAGCACCAAGGTGCTGAAGTACATGGTTGAGACAGGCAAGGTTGATGTGAACAGGGCCAGTGGTTCTGATAGGGCCACTGCTCTCCATTGTGCTGTTGCTGGGGGCTCCGAGTCCTCGCTTGAGATTGTCAAGCTATTGCTTGATGCTCAGGCTGATGCTGACTGCGTTGATGCTAGCGGAAACAAGCCTGTTAATCTGATTGCTCCTGCCTTTAATTCTTTGTCTAGTTCGCGAAGGAAGGCCATGGAGTTGTTTCTCAGAGGTGGGGAAAGAGATCAGTTTTTCAACCAGGAGATGGAGCAACAGATATTTCCATCTTTCTTATCAAAAGAAGGAGTGGAGAGAAAAGAAGGAGCTGATAAGAAAGAATATCCGGTTGATATATCGTTGCCCGACATCAACAACGGTGTCTATGGATCTGACGAGTTTAGGATGTACAGCTTCAAGGTGAAGCCATGCTCAAGGGCGTACTCCCATGATTGGACCGAGTGCCCATTTGTTCACCCAGGGGAGAACGCAAGGAGGAGAGACCCACGCAAGTACCCCTATAGCTGTGTTCCCTGCCCAGAATTCCGCAAAGGGACCTGCCAGAAGGCGGATTCCTGCGAGTATGCACATGGTGTCTTCGAGTCCTGGCTTCATCCTGCCCAATACCGAACAAGGCTTTGTAAGGATGAGACTGGCTGCACTAGAAAAGTCTGCTTCTTTGCTCACAAACCTGAAGAGTTGCGCCCCGTGTATGCCTCTACCGGGTCAGCCATGCCTTCACCAAAATCTTACTCCTCTAGTGCACTCGACATGACAGCGATGAGCCCACTGTCTCTTAGTTCCTCATCTTTGCCTATGCCAACTGTTTCAACACCGCCCATGTCTCCCTTGGCAGCCTCTTCATCTCCCAAGAGTGGAAGCTTGTGGCAGAACAAGATAAACATTACCCCACCGTCATTGCAACTCCCAGGCAGCCGGCTGAAGACCGCCTTGAGTGCCAGGGATTTTGATTTGGAGATGGAACTGCTTGGTCTTGATAGTCCTGCTCGTCAAAAGCATCATCATCAGCAGCAGCAGCAGCAACAACAACTGATAGAAGAGATTGCCAGGATCTCGTCTCCATCTTTCAGGAACAAGGACTTCAGTAGGATTGGTGATTTGAATCCTACTAACCTCGATGACCTGTTAGCTTCTGCTGACCCTTCTCTGTTATCTCAATTACATGGACTCTCTGCGCAGCCTTCAACTCCCACACAGTTGCAATCTCCAAGTGGACTTCAGATGCGCCAAAACATGAACCATCTCCGTGCTAGTTATCCATCCAATGTCTCTTCCTCTCCAGTGAGGAAATCCTCGGCTTATGGGTTTGACTCATCGGCTGCTGTGGCAGCAGCGGTGATGAATTCAAGGTCTGCTGCCTTTGCTAAGCGAAGCCAAAGCTTCATCGATCGTGGGGCTGCAAACCACCACCTCGGGCTGTCCTCACCTTCCAACCCCACCTGCAGGGTGTCATCAGGCCTTTCGGATTGGAGCTCCCCAACTGGAAAACTTGATTGGGGTGTGAATGGAGATGAACTGAACAAGCTGAGGAGATCTGCTTCATTCGGGATCCGAAACAACAACAACGGGGTAGCAACTGCCACCCCTTTTGCACAGCCAGAACATGTTGAGCCAGATGTCTCATGGGTTCACTCATTGGTTCCCTCTGAAAGTTCTGAGATATTTGGTGCTGAGAAGCAACAATATGATCTCAGCAAAGATATGCTTTCACCATGGGTGGAGCAGCTGTATATAGAGCAGGAGCAGATGGTAGCGTAAGGTGCTGCCATGGCAATGCTTCTTGATCATTCTGACAAGAGTTTATTTATTTATTTATTATTTATTTATTTGAACTGTTACTGCTATCCAACATTACATTAGAGTATAGTTAGGGGTAGGGAGAAAGATGTTGCGAAGAACAAAGTTCAGATTAATCCAGAGATTTGAGCAGCAAGAGTAACCAACCATCTTCTTGATCAAGAGCTGGAGAAACGTTGGCTGGAGAAGGATGCTGAATTCTTTTCATTATTGTATTATATATTTATTTATTGCCCCCCTTTTCTTAGTGGGTGTTGTATTTTATTTAGCAAGTGGACAAGGTACTTGTCATTGATAAAGCAGCGCAATTTTTTTAATATATTGTTGAATGCCGCCTGATCAATTGTGTTAAGTATTTTTTTTGCATCTTTTTCTTGTCTGTGTTGGATTTCAATTCTTCATGTGTTTATCTTATTCATCACAGCTTTTTATAAAAACAAAATCACACACTAAAAGAAAATTGTTTTAAACTTCTTTTGTTGTTCTTGTCTGTGAAAATCGAGAGGATAAGCAAATTGGGCCGGCAATGATGAGTAATCATAGCCTCGAAGCAGAATTATTGATTGACTCAAGTACTTCAAATCCAACTCATTGAACTTTTTTGGTAAAAAAATCCAACTCATTTTCGTGTCATTTTTTTTAGTAGTATTATTATATTGGACGTTAGGATTAGGACAATTGGATTTGTATGTGGATCCTCTTATTATGTTTCCAGAAGACTGTTATGCTATCCGCCGGGGGGGGGGGGGTTAAAATCAATCTTTCATAGAAATCTACATTTTCCTCTCAGATATGAGATATTAATCTAGAGTTTTGTCAATTTTAGTTTTGATTTCTATATATTTTTTCCTTCTGATTTTATGTTTTTCTAATTTTATTTCATTTAGTTCTAGTGATTTAGCATTTGATTTTTAATGCTGATTACTTAATTTTTTTTATTTTTTTTTTACTTATTTAATTTATATAGTTTCTTCTATTTTGGTTGAGGGAAATTTGCTGTAGTTTCTATTAATCGAAACTCTGTTCTATGGCCTGCTAAGATATTCGTTTCTGGAAGACTAAAACTTCATTAAGAAATTAAAAGGAACCAAAATTCCAATAATATATTATAAGAAACTCTGTCCAATTTTTTTTTCCTTTTTATTTCTAGTTAAAAAAAATCTCTACTTATAATTATATATTATAGAAATTAATGTGCTGTACACAGTAATCAAATTACTCTAACTGCAACTATATGAATAAAAATGTTTACAACATTAGCTAGGCAACTGAGTCGGAGCTACCTCTGAAAGAAGTGACCGGTGAGGCTGGTTTGCTAGCCCAGCATTTCAACTTGGAGTCTGCCCGGAGGGGCTGACGGAATCAACAAATCATGCAACTAATCATAACTGCCACCATTTACGATTTTCCATTCTTTTAGCAAGCTCTTTTGCCAGGGATGCAAAGTCTTCTGCCCCACTTTGCAGCTCTTCAGTACGTTGCTCCAAAAGCTACTTCAACAGGAGAAGATTTTCCAGATTACTATAAAAGTTACCTTATTCATATCTTTAAGTAACGTGAAACTTAATATACTCTCTTATAAGGTTATACGTAAGACTAGACATGTGTGAAATTTGCAAAACTCAATATTTACAGGTGACCATAATACTAAACACAAAATAGACTCTAAAAGTTAGCTCATGGAAAGAAAATTGTTCACATGATATTTTACCACAAAATAGACTCTAAAAATTAGCTTATGGAAAGAGAATTGTCCACGTTAATATATAAAGGCTCTCTTTGAGTAATTCGAGACTTAATAAATAGACAAATAATAAACACATTTGGAAGAATTCCAGCTAAGTTTTAATTAATAAAAAGAACTACTTCGATTTCTCAAAGTGGTCATTTTTGCGAGAAAACCTGTTATATAAACCTGGTTATTTTGGACTATAAATTATGGTTTTTCATTAGAAGGCGTAATTAGGAACCGAAGAGAAGTTTTATTGTTAAAAGGAGATAAAGCAGAATTTAGAAGGATGTGTCATGCAGCAAGATATGTCGATAGACCTCGATGGGACCGTAAATCATAATTAAGATGAAGCCAAGTCTACCATCCACTAACCTCAGACAAGAAACATCAGTAATGGATTTATTTTTGGTGATTTAGCCTTTTTAGTTTCTTTGAAAAGGAGGAACAGTTGGAACCTTTCCGTATAATATATAATTAATGTAGAATATAATCAAATAATAATTTACCTGGAGTTTTTCTTGCCGCTCGTTAAGCTTATCCCTTGCTAGTGCAGCTGCTGCTGATGCATCCTGAAACCAGTGACCAAGTCCAATAGTCAAGGCATGTGAGCTAAAATGAGAAAATTAAAGAATTTCCACATCTTACATTTACCGCCGTCTTTCTGTATTTAGCCTTAATTTCTTCAGCTGTTCTAACTCTTGGACTTAGATTAGTGCTTGCACCCTCAAATAATTTCTCTCTGTCAGTTGACTCAGTTCCTTTTCCTTTATCTGCAAGCCAACCATTCAGTATTCAAAAGATAAAATACCATTATGAGAAAATAAAACTACATAGATGTACCTCTCTTGTCAAGATCTCTTTTCGGAGGAGATGGAAAGACTGTAGGTTCATTAATAGGAATTTCATCAATATGAATTTCATCTGCAAGAGATAAGGTAAATAATTTCAGAAAATAAAATATAGATGGTAACAGAAGAAAATATTAACGACAAACCTATGTCAAGCTCAAAAGCATCTAGCTGATCTCCTGCACCTGACGATGACTTTAAGAAAGGAGGGCTGGAGAATAATCGTTCTAGGTTTTCCAAATTATAAGGATGAACTGCTTGATTTTTCTTTGGCTCTGCTTTCCCCGTTTTGAAGTTCTTAACAAAATTACCGAAGATAGAAGGTGCTCCCTATGGCAAGATAAATTGAATTACACATCCTGAAAGTTTTAAAGGAAGAAACAGAAACACAGCAAGCCTGAACAATCTGGACCTGTCTTTCATTCTGGTTTGGAGATTGGCTCAGAGTAACATCTACAGCAGCTGCGAGTACTTTATCATAAAGACAAGGAAAAGACTCATGAATCCTACAATAATGTGAAACTTCATGTTAGAAACTTATATATTACAGAGGCTGTAAATATATATATTTTTTCATGTTATTTCATAGAGGTTGATCACATTCGGAAAGTTTACACGGCCAAACAAGGGAGAATAGAAAGATACCAGAACTCATTTTCACAGGTCAACAGTGATATTGAAGCAATTTCATTCCCTTTGACCTACAAAAAATATAGCCATTGATCTTATTATAAAATCAAAAAGCAATTAGAACATATTCAATTTTAAGAATACTATAAAGAGTTATTCATGCAATGCATGTTCTTGGATCTTTCATACGAAATTCTTTTTGAAAAGATCCAATGCACATAAAGGTGAATGTTTAGCGGTGTTAATGATTTGTTTTTCTTCTTTTCCTTTTTAAGCAGAAATATTGATGTTAATGTGGATTATTCAGTGCAGTTAGAAAGATCACATTCTGGTTCAAATGTTGATGGTCTTAGATCATTGCTACACTGGAACACGGGGGATTCATACATGAAATAAGAAAAAAGGAGAAAACAGGACTGGAACATTTTGTTATCACTGTTTCCGAATTAAAGTTCAGTTTACTACAGTTCCTGTACCATTAACTGTTCGAACAGCTTTGAGTGAATAGATATTGATTGATATATACCAAACTCCCTATACTAAAAACTGAGACCAATCTAATAAATTCTGGCAGCAAATACTAACAAACTAGCTTCATTTGAAAAACAAGAAAAGAAAAAAATTACAGACCAGAATAATTTTTCCATTTGAGGAAGAGCATATTATCTTCTCCATGTCATTCTCCAAATTCCATCTTAGGATTGACTTTAAAGAGCTTTCTTTCAACACTTCCAGAGTTGGTATGGACCTGATCGAAGTGGCATTACATCCATCAAAAGCTTATCATAAATACGGGAAAAAAAAGGAGTGGGGATGCAGGTAAGTGAACCATGACATGCCAAAAGGCTGTTATCTTATAGCAGCAAGACCAGCATTGGACAAGAATAACAACTACAGATTCAAAGGCAAAGGTATGTGATTTCTCTTAAGTAGTACATTGCATATCATTAAGGATTTCTTACTTGGAAAAACTGCAAACAGGAAAAGCAGATTGAAAACAGAAAATTGAAACAGGAAATTAAAACAAAAACCAAACAGATTGGGATGTGGAGGAACCCAAGTCCCAATCAAGAAAATAATCTAAAATTAACGAATCTCTATGAGCAATACCTTTTATTTGAATGGTAGGATTTCCATTTTATTAGGGTCCATATCAAAGTTCGATTATTTGTTATTAATAATAGAAATTCAGCATTTTTTCATCTGGATGGGGTACTGTTGCATAGACTCTTCTCATTAAAAATGTGACTCCACTAGTAACCTGAATAAGTAATAAGAACACGTAGTCTAAAAAGCACTTCACCTTAATTCAATGCCTCCAGTTTGATATAGTACAACAAGAACACTTTCTTTCTCATCTTTCTTAAAGATTGTAGTCCAGCAGCATTGTTGCACAAGGTTCACCTTCTGTGTATGCTCGCTGCTACCCTGCTTTTAGGTAATTTCATTAAGCAGTGGGAAAAATAAATTACAATTTGAAGGATAATGGACATGAAGAATGGCACCTCTATCACAGATTTCAAAGAGTGTAAGCTCAACTCAGTTTCATAACAAAGTAAAATGAGAGACTTCGATACTATCTGCCCAAAATATGAATTGCCCAGAGTAGGACTAGCTTCAACTTCAACTTGTGCATTCTCAGATTTAATGTTAGATTCGATTCCAGAATCACTCTTCTGAGGCGAGTTCGATGAATGTGTTTCAGTTGATAGTACAGAAATACTGTCTGAAATATCACAGCACCAGATAAGTAAACACGTTATTGGCAGTATATAATATTTATTTTTCTTAACCAAAATACTTGCCTATAATATGCATTGAAATTGCATTTGACTTTATATTTGGATTCATATTCCTACAGCAAACCATATTTCCTTTTGCAGTATCTACCGCAACAAGGTTTGCATCCTTTGCCATAATAAAGACTAGCCCCTTTCCAGTACCATCAGAAATATCAGATACAGACTGCTGTGGAATTTTTAAGCTACAAGTGTCTGCAAATTTTGCATTCAGAGAAATGACTGCTGAAGGTGTGTTAGAGATAGTGTTTGTAAGAAACATAACTGATGAAGTACTGATATCAAGCATAGCCACCTGCAAAGTGGACTAGAAAATTTAAGTTGAAAACTCAATGCTAGTTTAATTCAATTTGCTACTTCACAACTTAACCGCCAACAAACAAACCATTTCCTTCAAAAAAGAAAGGAATTAATGGATGATCTCACCTGGCCATGTTCATATCCAACAGCAAGCTGCCCTCCATGGTCTACAAATTGTAGGGTGCATACAGCAGAACTTTGGACGGAAAACACTGCTGTGCAAAGAGGTCCATCCCCTTGATGCTTATTATAAACTGTCTCATTAGACACGAACAAGTTAACATTAGAGAGTAGAAGTGTTAACTCATCTTTTAAACAAACAAAAAAATAAGCCAGGTCTTTGTCAATTCAATTATACTGTTTCGTGTTGAACTTTTCTGCAGTGAATGGATATTAGATTACATTTTTATTTATAAAAAATATTAATATCTTGATTACGTGGGAAGAGAAGAATCAGGAAAAAAAAATGTCATACAAACAACTAATCTGTTCTTAACCACATTGTGTATTCAGACTGATAGCTACTCTTCATACCAGGCCAATTCAAAGCATCATAATCTAGGGAAGCAAAATCATCATGAATGGAGAGAGAGAGATAGAGAGAGAGAGAGAGAGAGAGAGAAAGAGAGAGAGGGAGAGACTTAGTGGAGAAGCTTTCCTACGAATTTCACTAAGACAGTGGTCCTCATCAGTACATAGGATGGCCGAAAACTATCAGTGAAGGGGTAACATGGTGCAAAAAAGGAAGGACCCCTGTCTTGGTAACATTCTGCAATTTTTGCATCCTAGTCCAACTAAATGCACCACACTTCAGCAAAAAAGAGCACTGCTCCAAAGTACCTTACTCTCCTTTGTTCCCCTCAAAACCTCTTTAAACATTGAAAGAATGACCTCCAAGGTAAGCAGCCATGTCCAACATTTTCTTACTGACCCAATACAAAATTTTATCTACTACCCCCATTTCATTTATTAAAAATCGCAAATCCTGAGGATAAAATATGCCTGACACAGATACCCAACCTTCAGTTCCCTTTTCAGTCACAAAGTGCAATCTTGTGTCATTTGAACTCCTTATTAGCCCATATAGACGAACCTACACTCCACGGGATAAAATTATCAAGGTTGAAGACTTTATTTCATGAGAAGAGAACGAAAAAGTACTTCATATTTATTAAAGGCAAAATAACCTTTTTAGTCCATTTCATTTATTTGATTTATCAATTTGGTCCATTACCATTTTTTGTATCAATTTGGTCTATTATGTTTCAAATCATTATCAATTCGGTCCATCCCTCAAGAAACATACTTTGCTGACGTGGCACAATCCACGTCAACATCATTTGGGCCGCATCAGCAAAGTTTTTTAGTTTCTTCATGGATGAACCAAAATTATACCGACAAATCAAATAAACATAATGGACTAAAAATGTCACTTTATCTATATTAAACTTACAACGCCACTTTCATCACCAACAGCCATATATAGAGTATCAGGGCAAAAATCCAATGCTGACACTGCTGTTCTTGCACTGTTAGTGATTGCATCATTCACCTGCTAATTGCAGAAATCATTGTCTGTTATGTCTCAAAATAGGAGTTTCGAATAATTTAAATGCAGGATTTGAAAATAAGAAAAAAAGATCAATACTTAAAAGTTTTATATTATGCTCACAGCTAACCTCAGATTTTATGTTGTAAACAAGTGACAGAACAGGATATGTGGCATCCAATATCCGAACAGATCCATCTCGGTAACCGGCTATATATATTTGAATATTATGATGACCTTCTTTGAACAGCTGACCTGGAACACCACCAGTCAAAGGCCACTTTATACCCTTACTTGTCTGATTTTGTACTGAATGCTGCTTTGCAGCTACAAGAATCTGCACAGATATCCTTCGCTATTAGCAGCGACAATAGAGCTTTTTTATCTTTCAAAAAAGCTAAGAATGTTTTTACAGCAAACATGACATCTACATAACAGTTACCACAGGGATGACAACCAGCCATAGAAGAGATAGACCTAACAGGTATACATTACCTGAGACAAGTCCATAAATGACTTCAAATCTTGGTAAACCACACCAAGCCTTGCAGTTGTCATGTATGGTTCAAGAGTGGGTATGATCATGGGATAATGCATTGCAGGAGCAGAAGTCTTCTTTTCTTGGTGAGACGTTAAGGAAGACAAACTATTGTTGTCATAAAGATCCAGTTGGCCAGGATTTGTCAATACAAATACCATATCACAAGCTCCCTCTGTATGGAAATCACTAGATAACAAAACCATATCAGCAAAAGAACCATGAAGTTTAACATCAATGCGGCCAGTGCACTTAATACTTTCTATCCCAGAAGGCCAATCAAGGCTCAAAACCTGTAATCAAGAAAAAGGCCATATTAGAGTGAAACATTAATTATCTGTGAAGTTAGTATATAAAATTTTAACAAGCCATTGACAGTGCTAATATGACAATAGTTAATATTCAAATCCAATGTAGCAAAAGGGCAAAACTGATTGTAGCAAGAAGAAACTCCGTCAAAATAGTTATTCTTCAATAAAAAAAACAATAAAGTAGCAATGCAGAGGCTGAACAGCAATTGCTCCCTAAGTTCTACAACTTCACGTAGCCTGTTTTCTTATTTTCTTATCAATAGTCATAAGTCAATACAGTTTTATTCCATTAGGATGACAGAATGTATATTGATTTGTATACAACAAAAGAAAACCAAGAGATTAAAACAGAAACACAAACCAAAATACTAATGTTATATTAATCATCTAGGTCCGTTTGCTTTCTTCGTTTCTTTTTTAGTGTAGGCTTTTCTGATAGAATTGGACAACAGTTCCTTTAATGCCAGGCCTGAGGTTGATCTCTCTAAAAGGAACTAGGAATTCAGGGATCTATTCAGAAACTGAGCCTGGACCCCTAACCATGTTTTCTCTTTCATCTTCAACCTCCTGCGTAGAAAACTTACTTCTAATACAAAGGGGCTAACTAATGGAAAATTGTCAAATTGGCATATCCACCCTTAGCCTACAGAACACAAGACTTTTGCTTCCAACTGGTTTTCGTTAATGTTAAACCTATTCTAAAACATTAATAAGACCACCTGTTGTGACAGGTCTTGTGAAAATTATGGTTTTGTTCGGTGAAATTATGGCGCTCTTTTTTTTTTTTTTTCCTTGTTACAGTATACAGACACCCTGAACATAACCAAAATTGCAGAAATTTTTTCTCGTCTATGCCTAATCTTCTGCAAAGGTTAACATAATGATAGATATTATGGTGATTTTAATTATTACAGCTACTGTGAGTATGAAGCTTACTGTCAGAACTTCTTCAGACCCAATCTCATCACCACCATAAACAAAAAGTTGGCCCCCACTATTAGAAGATTTATTGGCACACCAATGTAGAACAATAATAGGGAGTCTTCTATCTGCTGAGGATAACTGAAGCTTGACAACATTATTAGACAGCTTTGGAGCTTGTTGATCTGGAGGAGAGTCAGCAGTTGACAAATCCCAAAACATTATGTCACCATCTACATAACCAACAACAACAACAGATCCATCATTAGATGCCCAAGAAACAGAGCTTATCTCCTTATCCTCTTCTTCATGGTCTGATTTATCATCAGAAAGTTCATCCTTAGGGTCATTTGGATAACTAGTCACCCTTTCTTTCTTCAGTTCTTCCTTGTGGCCTCTGTTGAGAACAATTCGATCTTCAGAAGCATCCCAGAGTACTATCACACCATTCTCATATGCGATCAACAGCCTGCAAGATGATGGTTTCAATCAAATCAAATAAAATATGCACATACCTCATGTATTATACAAAAGCTAAGTACTCTTTGACGTTATGAACACATATTCTATGAATATAATGTGTATAACAGTGTATTTTAGATGAGTTACTGCAACAAGTCATATTTTTTTTTTTTTTGGGGGATAAAATTGCAACTAAGTCATTAAACAATTCTGCATTTGGCATCTTCTATGTTGCAATCGCAAGCAATTAGCATGATCAACAGTTAATAGAACAAAAATGGATACTGGATGGTTCAAGTTACACAAAAAGATGTAAATCATCCACCGGCGAGCATCTTAGATTTAAGGCTTCAAGTTTATCTATGTAGTGTTAAGGACGAAATTTTATGGTCAGGAAAATATCCCTATCAAATTTTCTAGCTCAGATCCTCCAAATGTACCCACTTGCTTTTTGCAACTTGTAGAAAATGTCAAATTATGCTAAACTGGCTGTTATGAACAAATGGAATCATTCCGTCCAAATATCACAACTTAACAAAAGGGCTGCTTAATTGGTAGTCTAACCTAACACTACAAGCTCATCTTCCCATTTAAATTACCAAAATAAAGTACAGATTAATTTGATCTTTATGTTGATTCATTCAACCTGATTATATTTTTATACAATTTATTTTACTGAAATGGAGTGGCCAATTAGAAAACTCATCCGTAGCCTACTCAGCCTGCAGACTGAAAGGACCAGAGTTAAACAGGCTAACTCTTTGTCCTAACCCTTCATAGCCCTCAAGTTAGACAGATAGATCTGCAGACTGGAACCATTTTTTGTGACTCGTCCCCCTTGTCATACTTATGAATGATGAACAAGCAGCTTTGTTTTGAATGAGCACAACCATTATTAAGGGGCGTAAAGGCCTTTTATTGTTTTGTTTTCTATAACCACAGTTCACTGGATCTCTACCCTTATCTTGAATTAAAACGGCATTGAGTTTATTGTCCATGTTGTACATTTCAAGCTAGAAGAAACCCCCAAGCAATTAAATTGAATTTAAATTGAAGAATCCTTGATTCTAACCCATCCCCATAAAATAAAAAGTGAAGAAAACTAGACTGTCCCCTGAAAACATGGCTTGCATATACTGCATTCAAATTTCATTAGACAAGAACATTTTTGTGTCATGGTTATGATGTTATAATTCAATTATATTCTGAGGTCTAGCCTATCTAGAAATTGATTAAACTCAAACCCACTACAATTCATAATTTCAGGAAAAGCTCAAATAAATGATCATGTAATAGAAAGATCAACTAGCACAGCCATGGAAACTCAAAAAAAAATAAATTAGAGAAATTCTTAAGTAAGTTTTTGTCTTGCCTGTTTCCATAAGAACAAGGCTGGTGAAAAACTCTGACAACTGAAACACGATCAAGTGACATCCCAACTGCTTCTGCAAAGGTGAGCATCATTTGGAAAAATCAAATGTTCAACTTAGTAGCTAATTATTCACCATCCATGTCAAAAAAGTTGATAGGTTGCACCAAGCATGAAAATAGCTACATTTCTCACATGCATAACCACAAGGTCATTTCAAAATTTGTTGTTAGTGGGTTACCATCTGTATATCCAAAGAAAGTTTCCTATCAGATAATCAAGAATTCAGACCAGATGGTATCACTCCCCAAATACTAAATTCAACCAAAAAAAAAAATAAAAAAGAAAAGAAAAGAAGTTCATGCTTCTATTAAACTAGCCATTTCTCAAATATGACATAAATGAACGACAAGAATGAGCACTTACCAGATATAACATTTGTCGGAACATAATAAGGCAATATATTAATTTTTCTGTCTTCAGAATCAAACTTCAACACATATACCATCCCATGCTCACTTCCAATATACCTGAATCTCATAAAACAGGAAAAAAAATTATAAACCCTGTGCGGTATTTTTATCAGAAAATGTTTTATGCAAATGCAGATTTCAAATCATCTGAACTAGTATTTTACATGTAACTGGTGCCATAAATAACAGAGAAAGCAGTAATAGTGGATTCCCATTGCAAAGCAGAAGCAATTTGCCTGCTTTCCAAATCCCAAACCTGCCATTATCAGAAACACATCGGACTGATTAGTAAATGAAACAGGGCAAAGGAGGAAGAATAAGGACTAAAAGAAAAGAAAACATTTTAAAGAACAAGATAATGAATCACCAAGGTAAGAAAGCTCATATAGAATGCAAAAGAGAATCATAAGCAGATATGGAGAATGCCTGGTCATGGACAGTTTTAAAGAACTTTAGCAGCCTTGGAAGGTACCTGAATTTCATTATCACTTGAGACGCTAGCAAGAAAACCTTGATTTTCCAAGAACTGTGAGAGAGATGCAGAAAGATTAGATACCATAATATTCATGAAATTCTTCAACATTTTTTCATTTTTTACATCTAGAGTTCAATTACGGGCAAAGCTAGATCAATACACATGCATGCACATGCACTCCGTACATACATAGAATAGAACACAGTGAAACAAAACGCATTATCAGGGTAATAATATGTAAGAGTTTCAATGGTTGATACACAAACTTTTAGTTTCATGTTTCAAAATTGACCCGAAATTACAAACCTCTATATTTTTAAAGGGTGTATGCTTCGGAGAGAAAAGAATCCCTTCAATATTGTCACCTCCAAACACCTTTATCCTGCCATCACTGCAAAAGCAAAGAAACTTCTGAAGTCAACTCATAAAGCCACTAACCGTCTCCTTAGGAAAATTGTCCAGCTCACACAACTACAAAGTAGTGGTGTACTATATTCAACGAGTAAAGCTATATCCTGGTAACTCATACTCTTAATCATCCTCCTAACTACTAAATGAAGTAAGAAATAATAATTTGTTATGAGATTTCAAGACATTTAGTAGTTAAGACTTAAGAGGATAATTAGAAGGATATAGCATTAATCATATTCAATATATGAGCTACCGCTCAATCATCAAACAACGGAATGACGAAAACGTTCTTACATATCATCAGCTAGTTCCAAAAGCATGAATCTAAAACCACTTTGTAAATCGCTAAATCTCATATATACTGCACAAAAAGCATGTATCATATACTTTGTTCTTACTTAAAACTAGTAAGCAATCTGATTCATGAATATTTTAATATCCCTACTTTGGTTCCATCGGAAATATTCCATTTAAGCATACAAGATTAAAAGAACACGCTGATCCAAGCTCCAAAAAACAAAGCCAGTAATAGTAACAAGAAATATGAAAAAACTCACAGCGTTCCCACTGCCAATAGACGCTGGACGCGATCAAAGGCAAGGATAGACGCATTCGACGGAACGCCATAGTGAAGAACAACTCGCGGATCGAAATCCGCCAATTGGGAAGAACTACCCTGCTGTAGAACAACACCGCGCAAAAAAAAAACGCTCAGAAACAACATCGGTTTCAAAACTCACACAATCACGTCAATGCATTGTTCAGCAGAGGAATTCACACAATCAAATCGGTAATCGCTGAAACGAAATCGAAGAAGTTGCAATCTATGATCGAGAAATGGAAAACGTACCTGGTGCTGTGGGAGCTGTTGCGGTGAAGGTTTCTGGAAGAATTTGGAGAACATTGTTGTTGTTGATGATGATGATGATTCAAATCCAAAGGAGCTCTTAGCTTCTTCTGCTGCTGCCTAATTCGGGCTTTTCTGTTTTCAGGTAGCGTGTGAGTCACCAGTATGACGCATCGTGCACGGGTGCTCCTTTCCGATGATCTGATCAAAATGGACGGTGATGCGAGCCTGAGAGGGGACACTTGGACCGTACGATTTCAAACTTCGCGGGAGCTTTGTTACCAAGCTTCGAGGGAGCTATGGGGTGGAGGATATGATTGCCAGAAAAGCGAAATCGAAAACGAAGTAGGGCCCGTGGAAGTTATTCGTTGCTCTACTCTATCAATTTTCCTCTTTTTTATTCTTTTTCTTTTTTTTTTTTTCCAATCTATCATCTCTCGAAGCGAAAAATGATATTTGTACTCCTTAGGATGTGTGTGGGGTTTTGTTAACAGGGTTAGTCACGATTTTTACATCTTTCCTTTCATGATTTTTACGTCTTTTCTTTTTTTTTTCCTCTTAAATTCAACACATAAACACACCTTAAATAACACTCACTAAAGAGTTATCTAACAAAAAAAAATAAATATTATAACTTAAAAAATAAATATTATCAAACACAAAAAAATAATATTAAACGCACACACATAAATATTTGTTAACAATGTATATTTTTTGTTAAGTAACAATATTAAACTCATGTATGCATGAACATGGAGAAATGTTTCATGATAATGTTTATTTTTTTATTATATAATATTTATTTCTGTATTTTATGTTTATTTCTCTATTAAATGTTAGTTGGGTGATTGTTTTTTAGTGTACAAATAGCATGATTATTCCTTTGGCAAACATATTTACACTAAAAAAAGTAGATTTTTTTTAAGTGAGATTTAGTCTAACTGATATTCTCAATTCACCTTGTGAATTTTTCACTTTTAAGTAGCCAAGCTTCTCTACCAATAACACCTTTCTTCAAGAAATTATTTTTAAAAAAAAACATTTTGACTAGTAGTTATTATCTTTCCTGATTGGTAGTTGCTTCTAAATTCAATGGAGTTTTTTTTATTATTATTTAATGAGAACATTCTATGCAAAGGTATTTGATGGGTTTGGATTTTCTTACCCGGTCTGATTATTGGGTGGGTTTGGATTTTTTTCTTCACTATTTTTAAGTGAGATATATTAAGAAAAATAATTAATATTATTTAAATTTAAAAAGTGTTCAATTTGTGAAAATATTAAAATATAAGGATGAATAATTATGTAAGAATGGAGATAGTATTGCCTAAACAATTTATTGAATTCTCATTAGATGTTTTTTCATGTGTAATATAGTAGGAAATGAATCATTTCAAATGAATTTTTTTTTGTCATGTGAAATTAAATGTGATGATATATTATCATTAATTTTTTTGTTTATATCATGTATGAATCTCACATCTCATATGACAATAAACTCTCTCGAGAGGATCTACTGTCGAAATAATAATATTTTGTGCAAACTGAGAACTTAATATTACTATTTTTTTCCATATATTTTCCTTCTTTTTTTTCTACATTTTGGATTGATATCCTCAGTTCGTGAACTATTACACATCATGGGCGATGGCTACCATGATACTTCGTGTATAGTATCATCACATAATACCCAAAAAATCAAAGAAAATGTGTCAATATTATATACATTGCCACCGCGCCACTTATAATAATTTTTTTTAAAATTACTGAAAGAGTCATTTATAAATGCAGAATAAATTTAAAAAAAAAGGGCGAAGAATTTTAGATTTGGTTTAAAACCCCAACGGTGGTGATGCGTAGGATCTTTGGCATAGACTAGATGACGATGCCGACGGAGCCGCGACAACTTGTAGATCCGGAAGTGGAGTTGCGGTAATTTGCAGATCTAAAAGCGGAGATACAGTGACTTTGCAGATACGAAAGCGGAGATGCGGTGACTTGAAGATCTAGTGGCGGAGACTCGCGATTGAGTGATGATGGATCACGGGCAAGCAACCACAACTTCGATTGAGTTTTTTTCCCCCTTCTTTTCTTCATGAGAATATTAGGGTTCTTCGAGATTGTAAATCTGTACTTTTATTTTATGAATTCAAATGAATCTTAGTTGATATTAAATGGTTTCAATATGTTGTTGTTCTTGATGATGCGGGTTCTTCCATCAATTTGTCCTGGTTCTAATCATGAATTTGGACAGCATAAAGTGGATTTGAGGAAGATGATGATTGATTGCAGGCATTTCAATTTGTTCATAGTAGAGAAGATTTCCTTGAATATTCATCATGACTTCAAAGATTGTGATTGTTTTCTTCTTTTACATAAGTAGACTTTTTTAATCTACCTAGACACTATTTATGTATCCCATGGAAGAAATCTGAAAACACCCAACTTTTATAAGGCAATGGAGTTGTGTTGGAGCTGAGACACACAATTTTGGAGGGTGTTAGATTTCACCAAGCTGAGAGAAGGACAAAGACTTCTTTGCAAAGATGAAAAGTTTGGTTATAATATTGCAAATTTTAGAGAATTACTAAATATGAGAATCGGTGGCATAAATTGTAATTATAAGACTCATTTTCTTTGATTTTTTAGGGTACCATGTCATGATACCAAACACACATAATATCATAATAGACATCACCCCACATCATGTATATCTTTTATCTTTTACTAGTGGGTAGGATTACAGAGATTAAACGTGGTGGGATAGGATATGGTGTAGTGGAGAGATTGAACATGTAGTGGGATAGGTTATGGTGTAGTGGTGGTGAAGGTGGTTTTCACTATTTTTAAATTTTTTTATAAATGATTTAATTAAATCATTTAAATAAGTATAATGGATTTTAAAAAAGTTTCAATAGAGTTTTTAGAGACTAAAAATGTAGTTATTTTTTGTATTCTCTTTATATATACTTTGTGTATTTCCTTTATTTATTTATATATAGTATAGACTATGTTTTAAATCACAACACATTCCATCACAATATTTACCTAATCCAATTTTGCGTACGTTTTGGATTAGTCGTGATGACAAATGTCCCTGTTGCTGTTGACCTTGGTTGTTTTGAGTTTATCGAATCATTTTCTTTACGTTGCATACAAGTAAACAAACTCCTGCATTTTTGGGAAAACATAAATGAAAGAAACGTGTTGAAGACCAAAAAAATAAAATAAAAATGGCTGCTTAAAAGGCTGAACCGCGCTGAATAGTTTGAATGTGATAAAGAAAAACCATATATCTTTTTTCCTTGACATGTAAAACATAATTATTATGAACAATTCGATCTGTATCGAGATGGTTCGTAATTCCGTCTCTGGTATAAGTCAGAAAGCTGGAGTGACGAACCTTGCCTTTAGTCTTCAATCAGAATCAGGATGACAGTGGAGATACCTGTAAAGACATTCTAACGCTTAAGCAAAGTTTTGTTGTATATGAGTAGCTAAAATGAACAAAATGCACCTCTTGTATGCAGTATCTTTGCTTTATATAGCTTGCCCATGTAGATAGTTGTTTGTAGGTATTTAGTGTGTGTAACAGCTCGTAATAGAGCATAAATGAGTTGTTTCGAGCCTTGATGATGCTATTGAAGTAGAAAACCGTCGTTATAAATATGTAGGTGACTATTTATAACCCTTATTATTGTGTAATGATTACTGTTTCTAGACCGGTCGATCTCGAGATAAGAGGCATTCAGATTGATTGTTTTGAGATGTGATAAAGAATATCTTGACATGACATGTCGTGTATCTGTATCTCAGTGCCAAGAGTTATATGTTAAGACTATATGTTAAGTCCATAACAATAATATATCTCAATCATGTTACCAAAATCTTGACCTCTGCTGATGATGATTGACCAAACTTCTATATATTATTTGATATCAAAATCCAACAATTTGCACATTACTTCTATTAGTCCGTTGAGTTATGCCAAGATAATATTGACTAAGCTCAAATTTCATCAGCCATAAAGGACTAATTATAGTAACTTCAATTTTTTCAATTAATATATAACACCGGTCAGTAAAGTTTATTCAACTTTAATTTATATGATTTTCCGCCCAAACATGACCAATTTCAATATAAGGTGATCTATTCTCTTAGTTTAGCCAAGTAGCCAACTAACTATGCAAGTAAAGTCATCTTAAGAGATGCTTCGTGTAACCAAGAAATGATAAGTCATTTTCGTTTAACCGCACCTTAGGTTTGCGCTTGTAGTTTATTATGAACAATTAAGAAGCATGAGTACTTCATTAGACTGTCATGTTCCCGTGTTCAATACATTGCGAATACCTACACATAAAACTCGTCTGACACACGTGTCGCACATGTTCGAAAGTGTAAAAAAAAAAGTAAATTCATGATTAGTCATGTTCAAGCATGTTCGAGTTATATTTAGAAATCTTAAAAAATTAACAAATATTAACACATGATATTTTAAATGTTTCATATATTTAAAAAAATTAAAAATTATTAAAAATTAATAATTTGATATCAAGCAATAAAAATATTCAAGATTTATTGTATTTAATTTTATATTTAGATATGTTATTTCCGTGTCTTACAAAATTTTAAAATTGATTATTGCGTGTCGTGTCTTGTGTCCATGTCAATCCTTCTTTTTGAAAATTATGAATAGAAAAATATTTTTTTTTTGGAATTATGAACAGAATTTAAAATCAAAAAAATAAACAGTATTGCCCGTGTCCAAATGTCTAATCCAAGTTGCAAACCCCACATGACATCTCTTGGTACTGGCACCAGAGGCGCATCTTTCCTCACAACAAGGCACAGCGACTGCCACTAACTGTAACCTATAAATAAGCCTGTTACCAGCACCTGCAAAAAAGCTGCCATTTCTTTTTTATGCAACCACAGACACACTCAACCATGGAATTCCGCAACAAATAAATTAAATAATGATCACGCTGGGTTTAACTCATCCTTTCATTTTTTTTTAGAGTATTATTTGGTCCTTTCATTTATTTTTAAGAGTATTATTTGGTGATCTAAATTTTCGGCTTATAAATTTATTTATGCATCTCAATCATGTATTTACTATAATTTTTTTAAAATAAAAATTGTGACAAGGATATAATTAAAATATTTAAATGGATTTATAAAACAAAAACTTATATCTTCCAAATAAATTAATTTTTTCAATCAAGATATTTCATTGTGCTTGTTTGTTAAAGTTGGTCTGCTCCATTGTTCTTTGTCGTGGGTAGTTGCCGATACAGCCTAGCCCAGACCCGAACATGGACATAGGTAGAGATGACAAAATAGGGTGAGCCAACATATGACTCAGCTTGCTTTTAAACGAGTTAGAATGAGGTGGGCCAATTTTAAGTTGAGTTAAATAAAAATGTATGTTCATTATTTTTTTTTAGTATGTTTACAAGTTGGTAGATTCACTCACAAGCTGACCCAAAAGTTAAAAAATAAAGTTTAACATTTAAATTAAAGTCATTGATGTAAATGCTATTTTAAGATTAGTCTTAGTATAAATGTAATAAATTATAATTATTTGTCAAACAATGATTTATTACCATACAGATAAATTTTTTTGTTACTTGTAAGTTGCAGATCCAAAAAAAAACAAAGAATTAAAGGAAAGGGAACATTAAAAAATAATGTTGGTGTTGAAATATAAAAGAGAACATTAGGCAATCAGTATTTTTGTCTCGCTAAATTATATATATATTTTTAAATTCAACCAATGAGTCAACTCATTCTCTCTTCTTTGTCTGTCTCGCCTGCTTCAACTAACAAGTCAAATGAGTTCAATTACATAGGTTAAAAATTTTAGACAAGTTAAAAATTTTAACTCGCCCTACATAAAAACTTGAGTTTCCTAACCTGCCTTGTCGAATTGAGTCCTTTTCGCCATCCCACATAGACACATCAAACTTACAAGATTACAAGACACAACATTTGTAATATCTTGTGATTTATACTCCTTAAAATATCAATGAACTATGAAGCATCGACACTAACATGGACATGAGACATGCCACTGGATATAAGGACACAAGGACACAAGGACACATGCATATGTATAAAGTTTAAGATTTAAGTTAACATTACTATATTATTTGTATTGATGTCAAACTATTAATTTTCAATATTTTTTAAACTCCTTTTAAAATATATGAAATATTTTAAATAATTCCATACTTCAAATCCACTTTAAAAAAAATGTGATTAGATCCACATTTTTTTTTAGCTAAAAAGAGGTGCAAAAACAAAAGTCTTGCGATCAAGATTTCATTGTGTTTATCGTTTTAATCAAAGCATAAAATATTTTGATTTTAGTAACATTTAAAGCATTTTTAAGTATTGAAAATATTAAAATGTGGGCTTTTAAACTTAAAAACGAACTTTCAAGAACCTTGATTTGGCTACGTACCTTATCTAGAATTTAGTATATCTAATCTATATTAAATAAATAACTTTTTTGAAAGAAACTTTTTCGTCTAAATTATTTCCACTAAATTTTATTAAATTTTTTTAATTTAAATTTAAAATTTTTCTTAATCTATTTAACCCCACTAAATCTTTTTCAATTTAAAATTAGTGTTTTTTTTTACTTTTATCATTTAAAAATATAAAAAATTAAATTAAATAATTTATATAAAAAAATAAGATCAACAAATTTAAAATAATTTGTGTGCACAATATAAGTACTAAACTAGTTATTAAAATAACATGAATTACATGATTAAATACTTAATTATTACTACTTTTCTATCATGCAAATAATAATTATTTACCAAAACACATTTTTCCTTCTATATTGATCTCATAATTGAGCAATATATCCAGCAATAAATCAGTGTTAAGAAATTTCCTAATATCGTTCAATAAAGCCTGCCACAGCAGACACTTTTCTACTAATAAAAAAAATTAAAAAACCAAACCATACAAAGGAAATGGCCCCAAATCACACGTGTGAATCGTCCTTTGCCGCTCAATATTCACACGCTTCGTATATTCCATTCATTCAATTTCATATACGAAGAAGAAAAATAAATAAATAAAGAACCAACAAAACGGACCAAAATATTCAGTGTTTTTTCTCCTCTCTTCTCTCACGTTATGGCCTCTTCAACTCACGAGCAACACCACCTCTTGCCGAACCTCCACGGAGGCACCACCACAGCTCCGCCGCCTACCCCGTCGACCAACGCCCTCCTATCCACTTCCGACGCCGCCGACGCCGTCTCCCGCCTCCTCCACCGCCTCCCTCCAAACCTCTCCCTCCCCTCTCGCCGCTTCTCCTCCTCCTCCTCCTCGGCCGCCGCCATGTGTCCTCCATCCATCTCCCTCTCCGATCACTCGCCCGCCGAAATCCTCTCCTCCGTGTCCCAACTCGGCTTCGCCCAACTCACTAACCACTCGGTCCCCTCCGAACTCGCCAACTCGGCCGAGTCGGAATCTCTCGCTCTCTTCGACCTCCCTCGGGATCAGAAGGAATCTTCCTTCCCCAAGAACTGGCCTCTCGGCTACGAACGCGAAGAAGAAGACGAAGACGAAGACGAAAACGACCACGACATTGACGGACTCGGGATCGGACTCGGCGAGTCGTTCCGGCTCGACTGGTCGGGTTCGACCGAGTCGGCGGCCGAGTTGGCTCTAACTTCCCTTCCCGAGTTCGCACGCGCGCTGGAGAAGTTGGGCCTGGGGATCGTTGACGTGTTAACGGAAGCTATGGGCTTTGAAAACCCGATTGGACATGGCCCGACCCGGTTTACATCGGTTATGTGGATCTCCGAGTGTCGACCCGGAACCCGACCCGGAATATCGGGCGGGTTTTACCCTTATATAGTTGGGTTGCAGTACCAGGTCTGTGTTTTGATTATTTTTTTCAAAATAAAATAATCAGAACAATTGATCTTCTTTAGTTTTCTTGAGATAATTTAATCATTAGGTTATTTTATTTTATTTTTAGTATTATGCTGATATTTAATAGTAATTTATTAGATGCAATTTTTTGAAGTTAATGACTCTACGAGTTAAATATTTTTGTTAATATAAAAAATTTTATGAGCTGAATTAGTTGATTTTACTATAAAAGTGAAATTCAAATATTAGTGCAATAAACAAAACAAATATACGAGTGAATGCTTGTATAAATAATTTTACATTGATAGCGCAGTACTAAAATCAAATAGACTTCTGTTCATGTGCCATTATGTTTAAAGTTTTGTGATAATAAGTATGTTGTTTAACCACTTTACTAAAGTGATAATACATTATTGATATATGGTATAAAACCTTTTTAAAGCATCAAAACTAATCTCAAACTAAGTTATATAATTTTAAAATCTAAGCAATTATTGATCATATTTTCTGCGTTACGTTTCAGATAAGGTCCGAAAAATACACATTGCTGTCGGATTCGGGTTGGGTCTCTGTGTTGCCGCACGTGGACTCCATCTTGGTCACTGTCGGGGATATTGCTCAGGTTAGATTTAATTTATTGTTTTTATTCAGACGCAATGAATGGGGTTGGTTAGCTTTATGATTTGTTTTCTCTTGGTTAGTGGCTTAGTTTAGGGGTAAAGCATGTTATTATTAATGTCATCAGTGTTGCCCATTAATGTCATGTAATTATTAATAAAAAAGTGGATAATTATTCAAGAAGAGAAAGACTGTTAGTATTAGTATATGGCTAAATTGTTGACCCTAAACCCTAAACTTTAGGTGTGGAGCAATGGCAAATTGAAGAAAGTGAGAGGCAGACCAGTGAGCACTTCAGGAGATGAAAATGATTCACGTCACATCACAATGTCACTGCTCATCACTCTTCCCACTGAGAGCACTGTGGCTCCACTCCTTCCCAAAACTGTTGGCTGCGGCAACAGCAACAACGACCAAAAGGAAGAAGAAGAAGATGATGATGAAGAAGAAAACAATGTTGGTGGTGATGAAGGACAAGAGAAGAATGTGTTCAACTCTTTTGATTTTGAGGACTATGCTTGGAGGGTCTACCATGAGCGCCTCCATTTCAAGGATCCACTCGATAGGTACCGTCTTACCTAAAAAAGAGTTGGGAGTTGCTGGCTCGTGGATGGATGATGCTGTTATTTATTATTTTTATTTTATTTTATTTATTTATTTTCGGCTATTTTGCTAGTTTGTGTGCGATTTATTTGATTTGTCATGCCAATATGTTAGTCCAAGTATGATTTAAATTTTTGATGATGAAAAAGAAAAAAAAAGAATTAGAAATGAGGGGAGTTGTAGTGATGAGATGTATATGCTACATTTGTTTATTTATTGGATTGATTTTGAAGAGTTTAAGAACGCAGTCACTCATTTTTACCTGAGTTTTTTTTAATGTAGTCTGGATTTGTGTAGATTATTTTGTTGTTTAGTTCTTTCAATATTGGGTAGGCAGTGCCTAAAATTGTCTCCATAAATCTATAAATAAAAAGAGATTAAATTGTATCAATAAAGAGTTTTACAATGTCATTTAATTAAGTGCGGTTATATGGAAGACTTTTAAAATAATGAGAAGAAAATTTAACTAATTTTACTTATATGTCAACACACAATTAAATAATAATATAAAACTATTTTACATTATCAATGAATACAAATTAGTGACAAATTATATTTATTTTAGCATAAATTATATTGCCAATTGTCTCAATTCAATAAATTACAAAAAATTTCATTGTTTTGTACTAGCCATATTAACTTTCTTTAAAGATAACAAAGTTAGATGTTATTTCTTATTAATAAATTTTGGTCAACTTTACAATCCCTCTAACCTAGATAAAGTAAGAGAAAATCAAAGAAGTTATGAAGTTGCAAATGAAAGAATTAAAAAAATTATGAAACCTATTAAATGTAATAATATGAAAGACATAATGGATAAAACATCTCAATAAAATATGACATTTATCATTAAGAAATTTCACTATGATAATTAAGGAAAAATTTATGTTAGGCATTAGCTATTTGTTTATTTGTCCTAACACACCAGGGGGAGTTGTTTTATGTAATTTCACTGAACTTCAGCTCAGGAAAGTTAAGTGAACATGTTTAAATTTGATAATAGAAATAAAGTTTACTAATATTGGATGATACGTATGGCATGAAATTTGGAATTGTAGTCAAAAGTAAAAAAGAAAAAATGAAAAAGTGCTATTTGGGGAAATGAACAAAGCAGGTGAGGCCATTCTTTTATATGGGGCAAAATTGTAAGGGGGCCCCATTTGTTTGGATTAGAATCTACAAGGCCCAAAAGTTAATTGACCCAGAGCGAGAGGTTTTGTTCGGAAGTGAAAAGAGGGAGTGGAAAAAGAAATAGTGTACCCAAAAAAAAAGAAATACAAAAACAGCTTACAAGAGAAGCAAAAACAAACTGAATGTGTTATTGAAGAAATGAATTATATCCATATTGTTTAAAACTTCTTTTTTTGTTTTTTTTTGGCTCAAAGAAGCTTTGAACCTATATCTCGGATTGTGCCTTCCCTCACTTTGAGTCATAGAGGAACATAATTTACCAGCAAAGCGTTGGTGGGAGTGGAATGAACTTCGGGTTTTTTTTTTTTTTAGTTACATGAAATTCAAGTTTTTTAAGTATGCAGTTATGAGTTCAATTTTGAGATTTATGCATGTGAAAAAGAAATATTATTAAAAAAGGAGCCGTTTAGACAACTGATCATACAAAATGATTAGTTTTTGAATGGTTAGATGTGGGAATATTTGAATAATAAAAGAAAAAAGAAAAAAAAACACAATCTGAATTAATCAAGAGAATACTTAAATTATTTTCATTGTCCATTAAGTATGTTCAATATGGATTACAATTAGGGTTAAACAAAATATTCAAAGATTTTTTGTTTTTTTGGTCTCAATTGAATCACCGACATCTAGACCATATATTATCAGGAATCTGAATTACCCAATTTAATATGACGTAAGTTGTCAAAGAAGTAAAGGTCTCTCATAAATGATTTCTTTACAATTTTTAAGGTTTGAATCCGACACCTCTAATTAAAGGGTCGAAATATATATCACCCCGATCAACACCAAGTTGATAAAAAAAATTTGAGAGATAAAATACGCTATAAAAGAAAATATGTAGAATATCTGAAATTGAAAAATATCTACCCTCTCGTCTCTCTTTTTAGTTTGAACTATCTATCCTAGCTGATAGCTTTATGTATGCAAAAAAAAAAAAAAATATTTGTGATTAAATTATCAATATAATTTTTAAAGTAATTATATATGTGTATGTGCATGTATGAAATTGTAACCAACGAATATGCATTCAAAATTGCTCACCCTATGGTTGGTCGCAGTCCAGGCCCTCTACCGTTGGTCTTGGACCCCCATTGACTTAATTTATTTATGTTTTCTTCTTCCCATTAGATTCCTTCGTTTATTTCCCTTCTTTTAGTTACGATTAGGTGATCGAATTATTCTAAGGGCTCGTTTAATACTTTCAGCACCCGCATGTTTGGCTTTTTTACACATTGATGTTGCAAACTTAGCTAATCTGATGCATACATCTGTTAAACTTAATTCAGATGTGTTCTGTTTTGATGCTTTTAGAAGTTTGCTTTTCAAACTAATTTTGATGAGCCGCTGATGTTTATATATGTTTCTCTTCAATGCAAAGCTTGCCAATAAGCTAATTAAAAATCAATCACACCTATGGATCTAAAGAAAGAAAACTACAGCTTCAACAATAGATCAATGAATAGTAGTTAGAATTACTTTTATATCTCCTTCCGCATAAGGTGTAGCTAGCGGGAAATAGATATTTTTGCGTGAAATTTCTATATCAACCGATCATTTATAATCTTTTATTGTTAAATAATATTTTGAGTTAAACAAGTTTTTTTCTCCCTAAAAAAACATTTTTTTTTTAATTTGCACCTTGTTAAAAGAAAAAGTTTGGATTCAGTACTCCATAATTATTTTATAGGTAAATATCTTATTTAGTCATTGGACTTTACAATGGGGAATAACTTAGTTCCTGAACTTTAAAAAGTGATTAATTGGTCCCTCAACTTTGCTCACGTGGGACTCGTTAGTCCCTCCATTAATAGCCCTCCTAACGGCTTATTTCGTGGCTGTTAAGCTTGCTGTTTCATCCTAGTCATCATTGATCCCACTCTCTTCTCTATCCCACTCACACACAAAACTGCAAAACGATGTCATTTTGCAACACACCAAACGATGTCGTTTTGCAATACACCAAATGACCTTGTTTTGCCCCCTGATGAACAAGCCCCAAACTTACCAAAACGACATTGTTGATGACTAGGATGTTTTAAAATATTTGATAAACAACAGTAAAACACATACCAATTGCAATGTGATCTTCCTTTGCACATTGTTGTTTGGATCAAGGACTCGAGGCATTTCTCAAATGAACGACAACCCTCTACTAGTATCCACACACAAACAACTACCCTCAATTGCTCCTGAGTTTAGAGAATTTCGAGCTCTACAATTAATGCCGTCTAAAACTGAAAGTTCTGTGTTATGTGTGTATATTTCACAATTCTCATCATCTCTATTTATAAGTGGAGATGTAGTTTTAATAGTTAAGAAAACAATATCTCGTTTTAATTTTAAATCATAATCAAATCTTAATTTAATTTAAATCATTTCCTAATCACATCAAGAATAAGTTTAATGATTTAAAATTAAACCCAATCAAACATGTTTTATTAGATCTCATGTAATAAATGAAGAGCTAACTTTTACATTATCTCATATAATATAAATATTCAAAAATTTTGAATACAATCGAACATGATTTATTATATCTCATATAATAAAATGAAGATCACATTTTATATCATCTCATTATATAAATGTACGAAATATATATTTCGAATTTCATATTTAATTAATTAACCCAGTCTATTCATTTCATTCTTAGGGTGCGACTCAATAGGTTTATATTACATTGGCAGAAAGCTCAATACACTATTAGACATACCAATCATAAGTGGTCTCTAGCAAGGCATTATGACTAACCCAAATAATAATAAATAGTAAGTCCATTTAACAAATTGATAGAATATATTATTTATCATTTTGTTCTTTGATATTTAATTTGAACATAAGGCATGGGTAATGTCACCCTTATTTTGTTTGAATGTACTTTCTAGATCTCTAAGTAATACTGACAATTCTGAGTAACACTGAAACTCTTTTAGTTTATTTGAGTGCGACCATGCATTTCTCAGTCTTACATATTGTTGGACCCAAAAGATATCTCCCTCTAAGAGGAGAACAAATCTCGCCTTGATTAATCATTGTCCACCACATATATCACATTATATTCAACAACAACCTTTATAATTACTCGGTTAAAAGTAACATTTGATTATGTCAAGACATAATGTTTCTTATGCAGGACAATATGTCAATCTTATGTATAAGGATCAACGGATATAACTATTATGAGATTCACTTATATAGTGAACTCATAGCCAGTCTATACAGTATTTCAGTATCTTATGAGATATACACTATACAGTATCTTATATAGTAGTACTACTAAATATAATAATAACTATCCACCAGCACCACCACCAACAACAACAAATTTTTGAACAATAACTATCCTCCTCGTATACTCACGTGCAGAAACTTTTGAACAAACAAAATAAAAATGAAAACAAAGAAGAAGAAGAGGAAGAATTTGAACAATAATACACAAACTTTTGAACAAACAAAAATAAATAATAAGACAAAGAAGAAAACGAAAACTCTGAGATCTATAACGTCTTGCAAAGAAGAAAACAAAAAAGATGACAAAAATTAGAAGGAGAAAAAAAATAAAGAAGAAAAAACAAGAAGAAGATGCGCACATGAAGGAAAGTGGGAGAGAGAAGAGAGTAAAAGAATTTTAAATGCTGTTAACTATATTTTAGTTGTCTGCAAAATATTATTATATCAAATACTCATATTATTACATGTGTTTACTTGAGCACTAAAGTATATTTATAAGTACACCATGCAACCTTTAACACAGGAGCACCTCAACTCATCATCCAATTATCGTTATCCTATAATCTCGTTCGTACCAGATTATTCGTAAACATTAAAAAAAGGCAAAGGATAAAAGAAAGGATAAAAAAAACTTACTATTTGTTTTAGAGGACTTCGCCTCTAATTGTGTGCCAAAAATTTATACAAAATATTTCATCTGTCAGATCTGGAGATTCACAAATGTTAAAGGGAGCAACAATGAACTTTCTTAAATGCGTGTGCAAAATTGGGGGTAAATGCTATGATACTCTTGAGGTAGATAATATAATAAAGAAGATGCTGGATAATTAAGAGCTACTAATGAATGGAAAGTTCACATGAAAGGCTTTAGATTTTTCCCTCTTATTCTCCCTGTAAATGGATCATTTCTAGAGAACATGTGTTAGCAAGAGATATTTCTTATCATTAATTTTTTATTACTTATTTTATGTATAAGTTTCATTTTATGAAGAAAGATGACATTTGACAAAATATAACAAGAAAAATCCTTTTTTTTCCAATTTTATTTACTTATACAGAACCAACATCCCGCAATAAGACTCATAATAAATGTGAATTAAGTCACACATTTGTTGTATTTTTTTGGGTTAATATCAGATTAGCCTCTTTTACTATAGCTTGTATACACATAACCACACAATGTTGTAAAATGTGTAATTCAACTCCTAAGTTTTTTAAACAGTGCAAATAAGATCTTTTGTCACTTTTAATATCTAAAAGATCTGTTAATACATATGCGTTTATCATATAATGTATTTGTGAGGACAAAATTACCATTTCTTTAAAATAAAAATAAAAGAAAAACTAAATTAAAAAAAAAAAACAAAATTCAATTCCCTAAAATCATTTCACAATGACCTCTCTCTCCCTTTTTAAATAGAACTCAATGTCTCAACCACTTTCATGCTTATCATCACCACTGTCATAGACTTCGTTCAACTCCTACGTTGCCTTCTACTTCACCTCCTGTGCTATTTGCTTTTTCCATTTTTCGTCAGTGGTTGTTTTTTATTTTTGTTGTTGTAAGTGTTATTTTTCTTGTTGTTGTCCCTATTTTGACCTAATTAGTTTTTTTTAAAATAATTATCCTTGCAATAGATCATGTGACAGACACATGTGTATTAACAAACATTTTAAACGTTAAAAGTAACACAAGGTCTTATTTGTACTGTTTAAAAAGCTTATGAGGTCGAATTGCATATTTTGTAACGTCAAGATGTTAAGTGCACAACAGTCATAATACAAGCTAAGTTGCCATTAACCCTTAATTTTATTTCTTACTTTCAATTAAAAATACAAACTAGAAGAAAATTAATGAAAATAAAATATTAAGATATAAATGAATGAAACATAAGAATTCAATTTTGATATACTACTAATTATTAATTAATATGATTAAATAGTAAAATATTGTTATATATCTGACGTTGAGTTTTTAAATTTTAATCCTAAAGTAAAAATTTATTTATACAATGAAAAAACTTTACTCGAGTCAAATTAACCTTTTATGACATCGATGCATTGATATTAATCTCAATGCACTATAGTACGAAGATTTGTTATATGTTTCCATATTGATAGAAAAAAAGAAAAAAAAAAAAGCAAATTTGGTTGAAATCATCCAAAGCTTTGAAGGAAATCATGCTAGCTTAATTCATTATAAGTTTTTTTAAATTTCATTTTCTCATCATTCAACTTTTACTCTTTATAACAATCTACGTAATATGTCAAAATTAAAACCCTAAATATGATCTTTGGTGACCCTCCTGAAACATACCATATGTTTAGGAAAGGGATTGATGGGCTTCTCAAAAGAACAACTACATAACACAACACTCTCTCTTGACCATCATCAGAACACATTATAACAAGCCAACTCAAATGACTGAAATTGAAAGACAACAACACACTGTCCACCAAAGAGCCTCAAAACATAAACCCCCGACTCCCACCCAATTTTTTCAATTCATGTTACTGACTGAGACTGCTACCAACTTTCAAGGCTTTGAGATCACTCCTCTAATTTTGTTCCCTCCCCCTCACGTATTGTCTGAACTAGAAGGAGATGTTGAAAGCTGTTGCCAATAGATCAGAGAGTATTCAAAAATTGAGAAATAAAATACAGCATATATGTTGTTTGAAACTAGTATTTTCTAGACCCACACCAAATGTTAGGAACTAGTAGTTCAAGTGATATCTTTTTTAATCTCGTGTCAAAATGTAAGTTTAATGATCTGTATTTGACTCCTCTAAAAAAACATAATATCGAACCAACTCTATTATCTACGTTTTAAAAAACTACGTAAATAAACGAGGATTATAGTTACGTTTCTTATGAAGATTGCAATAACTAATAATGAATGAGGAATTGTTTTATCAATTTTTCTCCTCGCATGTACATTATGTACAAGAGGTATCCAACTAAGCAAGATCAATTCTAAAAAACTTAATAAACACTTCCGAGTAGCAAAAATACGTATCGTGATTTGTCATATTATATAAAATTAACCTTTTTCTTAGAATAAAACTTACTAGTAAAATAACCCGATTATTAATGCATATATATATATATATATATGTATGTATGTATGTATGTATAACATTCTCTTGAAAATTATCTACAAAGCTATGGAAAACAAAATACCCCTGAAAATCCAAAGGCAATGGAGTAAACAAACAGATAAGAGAAGCAGAAGGAACTGAGAAAGACAACTCTCCCTCCTTTCTGTTGCAGTTTCTTCCGAAGACAACACCATTTCACCAAACCCCAATTAAACTAACAAACACAACCTAATACTAACTTCTTCAATTCAAACTAAGGTCTCTTCCTTTTCCTTCCTTTCTCTCTCTCTCTCTCTCAATATGTCTCTCTATATTTCTACCTCTCTTCTCTGTTCCTCTCTGCCCACTCATCATCAGCAACATCACCGCAACTCTAATCACATTCCACCTTCTTCATTTCTTTCTTGTTTGTTCTTGCTCCTCTTGCCTTGAAGAACGCGTCATGCAGCCTTTTCGCCGAAAGACTCCGCTTTTCACCTCGGAAATGGGAGGAGCAATGAAGGGTCGCAAGAACAACAACCTCTCTGTTTTCGTGGTGGTCTTCTCCATCTTCCTCTTCGGGATCTTCATGTACAACGAGGACGTTAAGTCCATCGCGGAATTCCCCTTTTCTTCGCCGTCTTCTTCTTCTTCTTCTTCTTCGACCACGGCGAGGCCTAATGATCGAAAGGGTCAAGAAATCCAAGATGGGGAACCCAAAAAGGTGGCTGCTGATTCTTCTTCTGTTATTGCAGAGGATCAAGACATTCAAAGGGTCACTGAGAAGAAGGATTCGGCAGCGGGAGAAGAAGAAGAAGAAGACGCTGCCACTGTCACGGTTACTAAGGACTCAAAGGGTGTTGAAGAAGACGATGATTCTGATGATGAAGCACAAGAAGCGGTTGATCTGAAAACAGGGGTGGCAACAGAGAAGAAGCAGAACAACAACAACAACAACAACAAGAATAAGAATGAGAAGAAGAAGAAGGAGAAAAAGAAGAGGATTGAGCTAAAAGTGGTTGAAGAAGAGGAAGATGAAGAAGAAGAAGAAAAAGAAGATGGCGGTGGCGATGAGGTGATTGAGTTGCCGCCAGAGGATTGTGACTTGTTCACAGGGGAGTGGGTGTTCGACAACGTGACGCACCCTCTGTACAAAGAAGAGCAATGCGAGTTCCTCACCTCACAAGTCACGTGCTTGAGGAATGGAAGGCCTGATTCCACGTTCCAGAAATGGAGGTGGCAGCCAAGAGATTGTTCTTTGCCCAAGTATGCAGATTTTCCATTGTTCTTTCAATTTTGATTTCGATTTTTACCTTTTTCCTTTCTGTTCCTTTTGGTTATTTAAGTGATGCAATTTTTTTCTGACCTTTTTTGTGGACTTGATAACTTTTTAAGGTTTAAGCCGAGGCTGCTGTTTGAGAAGATAAGAGGGAAGAGGCTGATGTTTGTTGGGGACTCACTGAATAGGAACCAGTGGGAATCAATGGTTTGCATGGTCCAATCTGTGGCTCCTCCTGAGCAGAAGACCTGGTACAAGAATGGTTCTTTTGCCATCTTCAAAATTGAGGTTTGTTTTTCTCTTCCATGTCTTTTTTTTTTTCTTTTTAATCGTCATGAATCATAATGTTTTGCCATGATGATGAAGAGCAAGCATAAGCATCATACCAGACACGCAAGAGTATAATATCCATCTTCTTTAGTTGAATAATCATTTTGTGCAATTGGTGGTGGGCCACTGAATTTGATGGCCAAATGGGGTTGTTTTAACTACCAAGTCACCTGCTTATTTTTTGGCCTTTGTTTACAAGATCTGGCCCTGGAAGATTGTGCCAATCACATTGGTAGTTAAGAGAGGACACATTGTGTTTGGGAAAAAGTTGACTTAGATAGTAGTAGTACTGCTTAGGATCCATCAACCAAAAACAAGAGAAAGAAAATTTTGTGTGATCTTATAATATTATAATAAATATGCTTTGAATTATATAATGAGGAGTAGCACGTGTAGATATGTTGTCGTCTCTCTCATAGTATATTATGGAATTTACTTTTAACAAAGTGGGTTCCACATTATGGAATTCAAATAACATTATGTATAATGAATGTCTAACATAATGTTCTAAGACCACACAAGAACTTCTCCTAACATTGAATTTGAGTAAAGTCTTATTTAACCTTCGTAGACTATTAATAATTTCTCGATAGTATCGCTTAAAATCCACTCTAGTCGAATCCGAGTGCAATCCTATTTTAGCCTTCGCGGGCACTTAATAATGTCTCGGGCTTGGACGTGTGCAGGAGCCGGACTACACTACTACAGTGGAGTTCTACTGGGCACCATTCCTGGTGGAGTCAAATTCAGATGATCCAGACATGCACAGCATATTGAACCGCATAATCATGCCTGAATCCATTGAGAAGCATGGTGTGAATTGGAAGGATGCGGACTACTTGATTTTCAACACCTACATATGGTGGATGAACACTTTCAATATGAAAGTCTTGTGAGCACATTTTTCACCTCCCCCCCCTCCCTCCAATTTATTATTACTTTTCTTCTTTTCGAAGTATCTTACATTTCAAGCAAAATCCATGACACTGACATATAAATAATATTGTCTTTTTTTTTTTTGTTGGGGTGTGATCTGATGCGATAGACGAGGTTCGTTTGATGAAGGGGCCACGGAGTACGATGATGTGCCTAGGCCAATAGCATATGGAAGAGTGCTCAAGACATGGTCAAAGTGGGTGGATGAAAACATTGACCCAAATCGAACCAAAGTTTTCTTCACCAGCACGTCCCCTCTTCATATCAAGTAATGTGACCAAATCTCAATTTCTTCTCTTTTTCATCTATGTAAACATTGATTTTGTGATATGAATAGTGATACAGACAAAATAATATGCCATGTAGATAATGACACATAGATTGGACAAAATTTTGATGTTATAATATATATTAGTTCTTATGTTGCGTCCTATCGTTACCATGAAAAATATAACATAGTATTTCATATAGACACAACTTGTCTTTTAAGATTTGTTGGAATCAATATCTACATATAATTTTAAAATGGTAACGTTCACTTTGTATGACTTGGACCCAGGTTTTGTTGTTTAGAAAAGCTTCTCTACTGCCCTGACAACCTATCCCAATGGCTAATTTGCACCAAACGGTATATGGGTGTCTTATACAAAGTAATTTAACCCGAGATATCTTGTTGAATCATTTTTAATTAATTATTGGATAAAATTTTAATAGAGTTCACACTCTAATAGAATTCCATCCATTAAAAATGATCATAAAATATAAATCAACACAATATCTCACAACAAATGAGTACACATTATTTCTCAACGGTTTAACCTTTTACGATCCTCCACAAATAGTGTACAATTTTAAGAATACAAAACATTTGCCATCTGCCATTTGCCACGCCATTAGGTAAGAGCTTCTTTAGGCTAAACTATTTAGTTAACATCACTGGCGTTGTCACTCAAGATACTCGGTAGCTTTAGTTGGTGACCCACTACTTTGTTTTTCATGTCATGTTTCTACTTAGGGCGTGCAAAGCAAATGCAATCAACAATTAGGAACAATTTTGCACGTTGGCCATTGACTTCAACACATATTGTAACTAAATCGCATGATTTTGTAGGAGTGAGGATTGGAACAACCCCGATGGCATAAAATGCGCCAAGGAAACCACTCCGGTTGTCAACGTGTCAACCCCATTGAACGTGGGCACAGATCGCCGACTCTTTGTCATAGCCAACAACGTGACACAATCAATGAAGGTGCCAGTGTACTTCGTGAACATAACAACCTTGTCAGAGCTCAGAAAAGACGCACACACATCTGTTTATACCATACGCCAAGGCAAGATGCTAACCAAAGAACAGCAAGCTGACCCAACCACTTATGCAGATTGCATCCATTGGTGTTTGCCAGGATTGCCGGACACGTGGAATGAGTTCCTTTATGCACGGATCATCTCTCTGTCTTGACCTACAACCGCACATAGATATCTTCATACCATACTTTTATTCTCTCCTCCTCCTTTTTTTTTTTTTTCATCTTTACATAATTGTTATTATTTCTCTTTTTTGCTTAAGAAGAAAAGTTGTTTTTGTCCCCCTCCCTTTATTGCCTCAGTTTTTGTTACTGTTCTTGAGTCATCTTGTTGTTAGTTTTTGTAGGACTTGGCAACCCCCTCCTCCCTCTTTTGGTAACTTCATGTTTATTTGTTAAACCAGCTTAACCAAGGTCGGATGCACAGCAAGCACCTGAATTGTACAATTCACACTTGAAAAGAAATAAAGTAATTACAATGTATGCCACCGTATCAACGTTTTTGTGTAAAGGTTTGGTTCAGTACTTTACTGAGGCTTATTTGTTTAACCTTGTGTGTTATGGCATTCCGCATGTGCTTATGAAAAATGATATAACAATCGTCACATTTCTATTGTTTACCAAAAATATTAACATTTCATCGTCTGAAAAAAAAATTACATTTCTATTGTTTCCCAAAGTACAGTAACATTTCTATCGTGCAAAATTAACTAATTTTATGGATGAAAATACATCTAATTTTGCCTGGAAATAATAAAAGAGTGGGCACTTAAGAGACCAAATAAAAGCGCTCCTATGACCGTATTCAATATAAAATTGAATATTACGAAGTTGCTTTACTCACACGGAACTTACAGGCTATTGCACGGAGAGGATCCTCATGTGAGGATATAACCTGATTGGCATAGGAGTCGAGTGGTTTTTGTTTTGTTTTTTTACGGAAGGGAGAAAGGAGAGTTGAGAGAGAAAAGGGCAAAAAGGAGAGTTGAATTTTCTCGAGTGAAAACACTCTTTTCTCGAGTTTAGCGGGTAGGTTTGACTCGCCGACCTTTAGGGCGAGTCGAACCCACCTAAACCCATCACTTATGTTAAGTCGAATGTCAGGTCCAATTAGTTAAAATTGACCTGATCCTTAAAAAATAAAAAATATTTTTTTCTTTTTGTTATTAGATTTTTTTGTCCTAAGATTATTTTATGAATCAAAATAATATATATATATATATATATTAATTAAAAAACATATTTTTATTATAAAAAAATAATTATTTTATTAAAAAAAATGATAGGTCCCTTGCCAACCCAATCCGACCCAAACGGGTCGTAGATCTAGTGGGCACTCACCCAAAAAGAAAATTTGACCCAACCCACTAAAATCGGGTCGGGCCTAACCCAACACGGCCCATGTTTACCCCTAGCTGCCATGCCCTCACGATTCCAATGCCGTTGCCACCTCTTGTTCTAGACCGCCTGATAGTCTCAAGCTGCTATAGAGGTACTCACATCGTGTGTTGCCGTGTAGTTGCCCCTCGCGTCGCCGCCGTTGCTCCTCGCATTGATGCCATGACTCTGTTGTTGATTCCCTCCTTTTCACCATGGATGATCAACCCATCAATACACCATCGTCATTGCTATTGTCTAACACCCATGAGAGGCCGTCGTTGTCACAACAACGACTTGACACCAATGTACCTCGGTCATTGCCATTGACTCCGGTGTACCTCAGCCATCTCAAAAGGAAGATTTCAAACAAGAAAATGTTAATAGCTTGCTAAAATGTATCTTCTTCTTGATCCCTTCAGGCATTTTTTCTCCCCCTCACCAAAAGCACTTATAAATCAAAGCATTCCAAGTAAACGCTCATTCACCCAAGAAATCACAATTCACAAAGCACCTCTTCAAGCACAGTTTTTTCGTTCCTCGGAAAGAACACTCTCACTTACTTTATGAAGACTAAGAACACCAAAATAGAAAGGAATAAAAATAATAATAACAAAAAGGACAAAAAAAATAAGTCAACCCCCTTTTACCTAAAAATGGGTGCACTTGACAAATTTGGACACCCAATATGACAAGCCAAGGATAAAAATCCAGCTTGATTAGCAAAATGAGCTTAGAATATACTCTCAGAGCTTCATTACTATAATAACAAACAAACAAAACCAAAAAAATAAAGTGGTTGTTGAACCAAAAATGCTCTATGAAGAAATACCAAACTAAAAATTACAAACAGCACTTAATAGATTCATTCAAGTTCACACAAGAAAATCATCAAACACATGAAGCAAGGTTGAAATTCCTCCAAGTTTGTGTAACTTTTTTTAGGAAATTCCTTGCGCTCATTGAAAGCTATAAAAAATGTCTCTTCCTTACCGAATCAACCAAGCAACAACAACAACAAGGGGAGTAGCCACAGCATTGTAAGGAGCAACAGTGACAACAAAAGGAGCAACGACAACAACACAGTGGCTACAACGACAACAGCGCGCGAATCAAGTACTTCTGTAGTGGCATGGGACTATAAGGCAGTGTAGAACGAGAGGTGACAACATCAGTCATGCAAACATGATGACTATGGGGCAAAGCAATTTGTTTTGTTTTTTTATGCAAAGGAGAAGACAGATAATTGAGAGAGAGAAGGGAAAACGGATAATTGAGTTTTCTTGAGTAGAAATACTCTTTTAATCTTAGTCATTAAATGTTTAATAAAGAAATGGCCTATCACTAAAACTTATCTATCTCAAAGTAAGCTACATTAAATTACATAAGAATCAGTAAACTGATATATTAAAGGGAACCTAAGATGACATGCACCTATCTATCTCATTAATTACGTTGATATGAGTTCTTGGAAAAGAGAGACGCAACAAAGGAACTGAAGATGATGACATAAGCTTGGGTTTGACTCTATCAATGGCAGTCTTGATTACTGATGAAGCTGGCACATCAAACCACTGAAGGAACCAAGAAAGCAGTATCGAACGTTTGTGTTGGGATTCCCCATCAGGCCATGTCCCTGATTTCAAATAATTATGAAAATCATCCTTCAGTTCCTGAGATGAATTTAGGAGCTTTTCCACCTGCTTCCGAAGAGAGCCAGCAAATGTTGATTGTACAATTCCTCCTTTTGAAGCAGATAATTTTCCAGTCATCAATGCCTCAGTATAAATCAGTGCAAGCTGCGAGCAGATATAATTAAGTCATGCAAATGCTTATAAAAAGTCAACGACTTACAAAGCACATATACAGGAAGTTTCTACAAATTGAACACATGATGAACAGGTCACAATCACACAGGCTACTGTTGCACCATGCTCACCCTGATGCAAATGCTTATGTAGCCACTAATTCACTTAAGTACGGAAGTACAATTTATTTCACCAGAAGAACCAAACATAAATAAACGTACAAAGATGGGGGAAAACACTTTACTCCCTTAAACTATAGGTCATGTGCACTTTACTCCCTGACGTGTAAAAATATGCAAATCAACCTTTACATGACCAAAATTACCTTCATCTTCTTGAAGAGGTGGAGAGAGAAGGAAAGAGTTTGATCATATAAAGGTTGATTTGCATTTTTATGATACATTAAGGGTCAATTTACACATTTTTCAAAGTTAGGGGTAAAATGCACATAATCAATAATTTAGAGTAGTAAAGTACATTTTTCCAATGTAGAATAAGCACATTGTAACAAATCCCTAGTGGAAAGTTATAATTGACGCTTAATTCCTATGTATTAGATGGTATCCTTCGTATTTGCCAGGGAACCATATCTGTTGCTTGGCTCTCTAAACCAGCTTTAATAACACCTAAAGTGTTAACACCTTAAAGAACCTAATCAAGAGACCAAAAGGGGGCAAACGCCCAATTTGAACAAATATGACAAGATCACTAGTGATAAGATAACAGCTGTATACCCTAAGAACTGAATGTAGAAACCAGGTGAGAGACGTTACTAGTTGAAAAGAAAGTGCACTTATAAAGATTATGCGTAAAACTCACCTTCAAACCAGATATAGATATTGAGTCACCAAAAAGAACGGCACCAGAAGCAACTTGACCAACCATTGATTCAACAGTTGTGTATAATGACAAATGTACCTGTACAATAAAACCACCAACAGCACTATCAGTTTAAGAATATCTCCATTTTAAGAAATGCAAAAATTTATGATTTGAATGGTCAAAGCAAGCATAGAATTAATACACACAAACTAACTAATATATATAGACACACTACGTACGTATAGTTCAATTTATGCTATATATATATAAAAATAAATGCTCAAAAATGAAAAATTCCCCACAATTAAACTCAGTCTAGACCCTAAGCACGCAATCACCAGCAACCTAATGCATAAATAACGTCAATACAACAAAAGTCAAGTAGAATAAAGGGAAAAAATACAACACATCCCATACTCTAATTAAATTCAAGCCTCAGACTTAAATAAGAGGCCCATCATTCTTTTAACAAAGGAAGAAGTCAACCAAAGAAAAGAAAAGAAACAAACGGCCCAAATAAAATAAACTCACAATCAGCCCAAATAAAAGGTTTCAGTACAAAAAGAAAGGGCCTGCCTGAACATGTACAAAAATGAAGTACATGCAATAACAGCTGAGTAGGGATGGGCAAAAGAGGGGGAAAACAAAGGACAAGAGGGAGGGAGGGGGGCGAACAGAGACCCAAACCAGCAAATATGTTGCCAGGGTCTCTAAGGTGCCTTGGACAAAGGCTGAGGAAGAGAGGATCGGCGAGAGATGGGGAAGAGAGGGCTGAGGAGCAGAGATTTGAGACGAAGAGAGAGAGAGCAGTAGTCAAGTGAGAGAAATGAGAAAACCCTGCAACAAAATCATGATACAGCCCCTAAAATTCTTCAGAAACAGGCAGGAGGGCAGGGATCAATGGGCTTTCGTCCCCACCTAGGAATCACGCCAGTGAAAGAGACAACACAAAATGTCTTCTACCTGCAACGCTGCTATGTCAGTGTGAAACGGCACAATTGAAAACTATGAGATTGGTGAAAAGCACACTTCAGAAGTTATTCAACAATGCTTATGTGAAACATCTTACATTGGTGTCAGCAAATCAATATCATAAGATGGAAACAATCACGTTGCACCTTTCCATGTGATTCACAAATAATTTAATGAATACAATGCCAAGTAAAGCAACCAGAATTGAAGTCCTTCAACTGGGTCATCATTCATTGAATTTAGAAAGTACACAATAAACTTCTACTATGTGCTCTTACTAATGAATTTAGAAGTACACAATAAACTTCTGCTATGAGCTCTTACCTGTAAAAGAGCTGGTCTATCCTTGCTCACACACTCAAATAATACTTGCAAACAAAATTCTTTGAAATCAGCATCAGATCTGCAAGCAAGTTTCATTTGGTTTAGACAGTGCTCCATCTTTACAGAAAAGGAACATAATACTATCTGCAATAAGTTGGCACAATAGTATGATCTATGAGTATTTAATATATTGGGTATTCCTTCGATGCCCTTGATATTGGTAAGGGTACCAATACCCTTTACAAATGAGTGGTTCACAATTAATCATGAAACCACTACTTTTTTCTTCTGATTTTTATTCCGAAAAAATAGAATATGTAGCCTAATATCAGCCACTATTTCCTACAAGGTACCAGTACCCTTATAAATGATTGACGGTACCAAAGAAACTCCCATATACATTATATTCAACATGAATTGGTAGTAACAGAATATAAATGGTCTGGGAGCCAAAAAAAGGAACAAAACAAGACCTATTTGAACTACATCATTCTGCAAAGTTTGTATAGATAACAAATAAGGCACCCATACAGCCCATGACTAATATTATCTGATCTGACCAATAAAATCAGAATTCAATATGACAAAAATGATATTTCTAGAATTAAATAGTGAGCAATCAGAGTCATTCCATGTGTGTGTGTGCGCGCGCATGTTCCAATATCCCCACTTTGTGAGGGATCCCATACGTATATGAAACGTGCACTTGGATTTGTTCCCTTGGCACACACTAAGAAGAATTAGAGTTCTATTCATTAAAGGGTATAATATCAAACCAGTTATTATTTTATCAAAATATTTGAGGAACTTTTCATAAATAAAAAATGGAATGAAATAAAGATATAATCAAAGAGAGCAGCACGGATGCCAAGACAAGGAATGAAAAAATATCTTGAAATATGAGGTTACCTATTATGCCAGGAGGGGTCACAGCAGAGTTGTGCAAAAGCAATCAAACTAGGATCAGATGAGAAGGTACTGACCAACTGATCAACTGTGGCAGAACCAGGTCCACTATGGATATCTGATATTGCATCAGATGCTTTTAAACTTGCCAACCCAAACACCTAGGACCAAGCAAAATATTAAACTGGGTATATAACATTTGTGCAAACTTGTCTAACAGTATCAAGTACTACGCAATGTCAACCTTATGCATTGCTCGTGACAGTAGTGACTGACACCCAATGGGATCATCAACATATGAGCAGGCTCCAACTTTTCTTTTGATATAAAGAACACCCGAATTAAATGGATTATTCTTGTCCCCAAAATTCCACCATGGTTTATCTGTTAATGTGTAATTTGGGGTTAGTTGTTGATAGGAACCTGGTATTTGCTCATCAAAATGGACTGTAAATGCTGAATATTATTCACAGAAACTGATATTCCAGTGTGAAAATCAGCCTTGGATTCAGTAACAATATATAATCAAGCAGGAAAATAAAGGAAAAAAGCAAAAGAAAATATCCTGGGTAGGGACACTCTTCACCCTCCTAGTTCCTCTCAATTTGGCCAGCTGCCATCCCACACTCCCTTTACAAGTCTATAACCGTAATCCCCTCCCCAAAATCCCACAAAATCATCTGCACGCTCTCTCTCTTTTGCCAACTCAGCATGCTAACTCCATTTTTCTCTCATTTTCTGGCTTCACTAGGCCCATCCAAATCCTCCTTGTGTAGCCCTTGGTAGTATTGGCCTTGGGGTTCCATCAGTTGGTTAAAAAGAATATAATTCTACAGATCTCAAATCAATATAAGATGATATAGATAGAGTAGTTTATGCTCACCTTCAGGTGCAAAGTCAAGTATTTGAGGCCAGTAGCGCGGCCCACAAACTCGTATTCGTTTCAACTATAACCATCAAAGTCAAACAAATTAGATCTACAAATGCTTCTCTCCAGTTGACAAACAGGAAATAGTCATTCCAAAATAAAAGTTAATTCAAACAGAAGAATTGAGTATAAAAGGGAAATGGATCCTCTCAAGCGAGTTTCTTGTCATGTGGGGTCAAGTGTGATCTCTCCATTAATTTTTGTGTTGATTATGTCATGTATGGGACCCACATCCTCAATTAATGGTTAGAGATCACACTTGACCTCACATGACAAAAAACTCACTTGAGAGGATCCACCCCTGTATAAAAAAAGATAAACTGCGCAAGAAAAATTGAAGAACCCACAGATTCATTCAGAGACAACTCAGACTTACAATAGATCTTTCTGGCAGAAGGCAAGGAGTGACCTCACAGAAGCTTGATTCGGCATAATGTTCAGTTTCTCTGATTGTCACCTCAAGAGGAGCATAAACAGGCAAACCTGAGTCAACATCAACTGTCTGAACCCATCGTGCCTCTGTTGCAAGGACATATAGATGGCGAAATGCCTGAAAAAGACTTTCTTCAGAAGATATAATTTCAAAGAGTAAACAACAAAGACCCTCTGAGCTTTTATCACAAGGTACAGCAATGCCAGTAATCTAATATACCTGAAGGTGGCATCTGTTATCATTTGGACCAGCAGGCAAGCGTGGATATAGAGTAATGAGCAAAGCAGCAATGGAACTGTTGTTTGTTGAAAATGTTCGCATTCCGCCACCAAGAAACAAGAAACCAATAGCTAAACTTACCTAAAAACAGCAGGTTTATTAAACACAAAATCAGAATGGATACTGAAGAAAGGGAATTAACAAACTCACATTTTAAACAAGGAAATTTAAAGCATAAACAAGAACTTTTTCCTGAATATATATACCATGTGAATATAGTTTACACACACAGAAAAGGAGAAGTTGCAGAACTTACTGCCATCTGAATACCATAACTTGATTGCCCATCTACACAATTTCTGCTCCTTAGGAATCTCAACAACCGGAAGGTCTGTAAATGTCCAGACCCAGCCATAACCTGGTATGCAGATGTTTAACCATAGAATTTTGCCCATGATTTCAATATATAATTAGTTTATGGTGGAAGGAAGGGCTAAACACGTACCACTGATAGAGAAAGCACAATCAGGTGAAGGCATGTCTCCAATGTGCCTCGATCAATGTAGCGAGACAGTCCCTTGGGGAAAACCTTTCCGCTGCTTGTAGGGGAAACTGGCTTGATCTGCAAGATAATAATAAACTAAGTAGAACCAGCCACTTAACATGCATGGAGTTATGCAGCATAATTCAACGGACCAACCTCATTCAGAAAGTATATAGCAAATTCATAAAGTAATTCCTGTGCATTTCCATTTCTCGTTCCAGCAAACACCAGCCCTAACATGAATAAGAATATCTAGTGTCAAAATAAAGAGCAAACAACATCACAACCCCTGAGTTGCTGCTAGCAAGGAAGTTAGAAAACATAAAAGAAACCTCTGTTAGCGTGTTAGAAGTTAGAACCAGTAATCAAAGAGGAATAGAAGAAGAATGAATCTGATATTATTACTACAGGCTTATGGCTAATTGCCAAGAACCATCCCACTGATACACTATACCTGGGGTAGAGGATATTCGTGAGTCCTGTCTCGCCAAACACTCATCAACAAATGATCAAAGACACCTCACTAATTCCCTCATCTCCTTATTTATATCCACCAACTCTTAACTAACCAATGTAACTAACAGGGTCCAAACATAATGAAATATCACCAATGACAATGGTAGCCAATGAGGATTTAATAGTTCCGCTCATGATTATCTTCAATATAAAATGAATTTTGGCAATAAAAATATATAAGAAAGACCAGTGGCAGGTCAAAGGACCATGTTAGACTCATCATAAAATTAATGAACATTTACCCAGAGATATACAAGCTCCAGCCACTACATTAACATAAGCCTGTACAAATGCCTCAGCATCCATATCATCAATATCTTCACCATCACCTCCGAGGCCTTCTACACCACATCTGACAACTTCAGGAATTTGAGACAAAACCCAATCTTTTGAGGGATGAACTCTACAAACGAATATGCAACAAAGAGGGATCAAAAGAGTAACAAATAGATCCGAGCAAATTGTTGCAAATAATTTAAAATAAACGAACACAAACCTGCTCCACATTATCAAATTTCGAGCAATAACCCGAAGCATTATGAAGTCAGGCCTCACGTACTGCAAATCAAAACATGTATTGGGAATTGACAGCCTAGACACAATAGCCTCTGATTCTGTCTGCCAAAAGAATACAGTCCACAGTCACTTCTAAGAAAGTTATGACATTCACAATTGACCAACACCATATACTCTTTAATTCTAAGGATATCCTTTAAAAGAAGCTACAAACATGCAGGCATTGATAATACTGAACCTGTTCCCAACAATCTATACAGACAGTAAATACTTAAAATTGCATAAATACATAAACAAACATCTTGTACACATAGCTATTATTTATTGTAGAGTGAGTTCACTGGAAGTACCTTTAAAAACATCAATGCGAGGGCAATGGTGGCTCCTGGTGCAGTGACATCAATATTGACTGCTGTCCCATCCATCATCTACAAGAAATAGGAGATTTAAGGGTGTACACAATTTTATTTTAGTTTTGTTTCATTTTGGAAAACAATAAAGAAAATACAAATTGAATTTACTGAACCTGTGCAGAGCCACGACTTTCGTCCATTGAGATTGTTGAAAAATGAGATCTCTCCTGATACATAAGTACTTGTGTTAAACAAAATACATAATAAAGTGCCTACCGACATAACTGTGCAGTTTCTTACATGCATTCAAAACTAGCCTTATTAACTCAATAATAATAATAATAATAATCCGAAGTTCTCATCAAGGGAGGGAAAAAATGAGAATTAGTGGATTCAATAACATACATTTTGAACTTTGCCACCAATGTACAGAAATAGACGATTCACGAAAGTGTCGATGAAACCAAGTGCAACTTCTCCCCGTCCTTCAGGCAACAATTCTTAGATAAAGGAACAGTAACCACAATCTCAAAACTGCTATCTATGGAAGCATACATACCCAGTGCAACAAGACCCAAAGCAAATCCAGCAGAAACAGCATGACCCTCTCGCTCAAGAACATTATCACCCCCACTTCTGCGCCCAATTTCACCCTGAAAAAGTTACATGTAGATGTAGTAGCATACCAATTAAATTAAAACACAGGTGACAATCTAAAGTAGATTCACTAACTGTGCAAATCTTAATTCAACCAGAGAAAAAATAAGTACTACTATGCAGCATGAAAAAGAGCCATGCTATTGCATACAAAAAATGAGTCATGAAAGGAATTGATGTATTGCTATTGAAGCAGGTTTATCAAAATATCAAGGACCAAATCATCATGCAAGCAAATTATGTCTTTGATAACCAATTCATTAGTGAAAATGACAATGAAATATAGATATACCGAAACTCTGTCAATTGAATTTAAAAGAATGGGGAAGAGGCAGCAAGAAAGTAATAAAGCATACCCACAGACAAATGGTCAAAACAAGCGACACAACGCAGAAGATTAGTTAGGCCCAGACACAAAGTATTGGCATTATCTTGATGACAAGTGTGAATTGAATAACACAGGCAAAAGAAAACAAATTTTCAATCACGGAACAAATAGCTGAGAAAATCAAGAAATAATTTACCAATAAAGCCTGCATTGTTTGTGGGTGCGCTGAACCTTCATATAAAATCCCAAGAGACATTAAAGCTGCTGACTGAAGGGGGGAAAAATGCAACTTGAGATTTTGTCATTGGGAGGTGATATTATTGTAACCACACAAATTGACTGTTCCCAAGTGAAAACATCAAACAAGACATAAACAATACCTGGAGCAGGGTTGGAAGCTCTAACTCTGGATAGGAGGATGTATGTCGTATAGGAATATGAACATAAAGACTCTGCCACAGGGTACTTTGATCAGTTATCCTTCAAACAAGTTTGATCAATTTAACATACTAAAAGCAAAATGAAAAGTAGGGGTGGTGAGTATGGATGTTGTCAGAGAAGATGTCCAATAAAAAGATGCTGATTTCATGCACCGAAACATATGAACAAAACAGTCTCTCATAATTTTGCAGCTTTATCCACAAACAAAAATACAAACCACACAACTATTTGACTGAGGATCTTCTCTCTTACAGTATTTATGTGAGAGAAGAAAACAGAGGACAGGAATTTCAATCTGAAACATTACAACACAACTTAGCCTTTTTCCACTACGTGGGGTCGGCTACATGGATCAAGCGATGCCATAGTGCCTACCAAGGACCATGTTTTCAATCTGAAAACATTATCCTACAAAAATCAGAACACACGCCATCCAGTCCAATTTACACCCCACTCCTAAATCCAATCTCGCTAAGACATCCAATTTTACTTTAAGCAAAGCTTACTAGAGTCACTTAATATATTAGAAACAAGCATAAATATAAGATTGAGAAGGCTTATCATATGATACAGCTTTCAAGTTCAAATAGTACAATTTCCTTATGGAACTGAGGGAATCAGTTGAATTAGGAAAATCCCAGGTTTAATAGAGACAAGGAAACTTTGACAAGAATAAGTGCTTGAATAGACTTCACTTTGAGATGCCTCTGATTCAGTTCCATTAGATCAATTTTGTGCATTCTCAATCAAAATGGCAAGTGCTTTTCATTCACAAGAAAATGCAACCCAGTCAATAAAATTACTTAGAGCTCAAAGCTGTGGAAGTATCTTCCTAACGCGCTTGAGCTATGACCTGCTATATTCGGACCAATATCTGTCACATTATTATCAGGGGGAACAAATGGTTCATACCTTTGATATTGCTGGTTGCATGGTACCTCTATAAGAAGCTGCCAGACCAAGCATTATTCCTACAGTAGTACTTTCATGCTCCTACAAAGATGTAGTGACAACAACTCGATGTTATACAAAATGGAAAAGCTGAAAGATAAAAATACAACAATAAAATGTACGTAAAGATGAAAGCTGTCCCTAAGGTCATTGATATTGAATGCATGATGTAGACCATCTTGGTGCTGACAACAAGACCCTTAAAAGCTAAAATTGGTTGATTCCACAACTTGAATATTCAAGTTTTGATTTAAGTTGCAGTTCCATGAACAGCATTCTGACTTAAATCACTCTCTGAAGAACATTTCAGTTGAGAAGAATTCAAAGAACTATCAAATGCACAGCCAGTTTATTTTCCTTTAGCGACCATAATTGTCTAGTTGCACTTAAACCTAAGCTTTTGTAAATGGTTTCATTACTCTCCTCCAGAGCGAACTTTATGTTACAAAGAATATACTGATAATTTTCATAGCCCTCAACTAATAATTAGATGATGTCCAACTAGAAAGGTAACAATAAAATGGAAAAAGAATTTTTCAAGTGTCACAGAAGTATAGAATGAACTCAGATGCAAAAACAAATACTCTACGCAATTCAGATATCTTTTGAATTGAAATTTACAATCAATTATTTCACCAATACACACAATAAATAAACCATGAGACTACATTAAAGTGCTAAAAATTAAGATAACAAAAACAATGGAGCTCTGGCGAATTCTACCTGTGAAAAATACTGGTAAATGTCGGTAATACTTAGAACACGCAGATGTCCATGCAACCCTAGAGCAAGGAGAAGTCCGGCATGAACAGAATTTGGCTCCTCAGGCTTGTTATATATTATCCATGTTCTGGACATTCTTCCCTGCAAATTAGTAAATGCATTTTGTAGAGACAAGCATCCAAGATATAAACATTATACAAGCTACAATAACAAATACTCAAACCCAAAGCTTAATATCAGTAAAATGCCTCTTAATTTTTTGTTATGTATAGCTAGCTGATTCTGACACTAACTCCCAACTAGCTTTTGTGATTTAGGGTTTTTAGTATTTGGGGTGAAGATGAATGTTAGAAGTAAGAGTTTCGAACACTTTAGAGGTTGGAGGAGGAGTAAAGAAGGAAATTTGGCGTTGTGGATTGGATGCTGTTATTCAGTGCTTATGGAATGGACAGAGAGGAATGCCAGAGTTCTCAAAATTAAGCTATTGTTGCCAAGACAGCAGAGATATTTAAAAATAAAAATAAAATACAATAAAAAATCCAATTGACCAATTCTAACATAAAACTGAGTCCTCAAGTGGTATTGTGGACATTATAAACTGTAATCACATTTAAGTTTAACAAATTACCCTGATTTGGGTCATATAGTTATGATAAGTGGTTAGTTCAAATGACAAATGCATAATTGAAATGAGGGTTGACTAAAATAATAAGTGGTTGTTTTGGAGTGATTAACATGATGAAGCAGAATTTGGTTAGTATAGTTTATACAAAAAATGGTGTCAAAACCACTTTTAACTAACTTTATCAATGAAGTGGCAAAATAAAGTAAAATCCAAGCAGGGTTAAACTGCTCTGACAACATAACCTTAAGAATCTATGATAAACCTGAAGAGGTGCTAGTCTAAGGCCAGCAGCAACAGCATTATGAAATTCAGGCCAAGACTTGAGTTCTTGTATGTTCCTGATGTTGGGGTCAAGATTAACCTACGAGTAGACAAAACAATCTATAAGTCAAAACAAATACAAAAAAGTGAAAATTTACCAAAGTTTCACAAGCCAAAACAGGTATCAGAGGTATAGTCAGCCTCAAGCCCACTATATAAACTTACAGTTGCATTCTGTTGGGCAGGCAACCGACCAGCTAATACAAGCTTTGGAACTGTAAATGTCTGTCATAAAAGTCCTATAAGAAAGAGTATATTTCCAGAAACAATTTCAAAACGCTCACATCGAAGACAAGAGGATTAAAAAAAAGTTGTGCCTCAGTTAAGAGTGTATATATAGTTGCAAGAGTAAATGCCCCACGTCCAAGAGGAAGTGAAGTAGTCCTTTGAGCAAGGTGCCACAATTGAGCCTTCATAGAAAGTAAAAGAAAAATGTCAAAGGCAAAGATTCTGAAAGAAAAAAAAGGGGACATATATAAGAATATTGAAAGCAGGAGGGCTACAGGATAAGACTTGCAAAGAATATTACTATCAAGACTATATCAGTTGCTTCAATATTATAAACAAAGTTGTAGACTAACTAATCATTTGCCAATCAAATGCCATTGAAAACATGAAAGACATACCTGCTGGAGGTCCTGATCAGAAGCACTGTGGTTGACAGATGTTTGAATGGCCACAGGCCTTGAAGAGCACAAAAGGCGTCTAACCTAAAACAGGTGGCAAGAGCCTTGTGTGATTAAATAAAGAAAGAACTAAGTTTTATAGGTAACTTATGCACCAGCAAAACACTGGGCAATTAACATTGGATAAGAAGTAAAACGTTAGTTCAAGATACCAGTAAGAGTAAACAAAATAGAAGAGGAAAAGAAGTACAACGCTAGTTCACCCTACCAGTAAGAGTAAACAACATAGTTGACAGTCAAAGATGATCATTAGCATAAAAAGCAGATTTTGGTAACTCCTACCATACAATGAGGTAACATTAAAGGTTCCAGAATTGTTCAAGGTGCAAGAAAAGTGAGTAATAAAAATTTCAAACTTCTACAGCTATAAAGCAGATGATGCTATGCATAACAAGCACAATAAAGCTTAACATTAAAAAGCTATCATGCAAAATATCATCCGGACTTGTGGGTAGTCACTAATCATGACAATACAGCTGCAGTACCTCCTTGCCCAAAACGAGTAATAACAAACTGATGTGTGAAAACAATCTCGTTTCTTAATAGACAAACCACAATAAGGATTAGAAATATATACCACTACAAGATATAGATAATCAAATCAATCTTATTCCAAAATTCTTATCTCAAGTGAATAAATACTGAAACTGACCTCATTCAATCTTAGATCACGACCATAACGCAACTGTGTGCTAGAGTTGAAAATATGCTCCATACCATCAGTCATAGACCCGTCAACTGAATCTGCATCCTCAAACTTTGTTCCTTCCAATCCAATTGCATCAGATATAGTAGAAGATATTGTGACTGGATGCAGATTTAGCATATAAGGTGTGGACATAGAGATTACATTCACATTGGTTGGTGTCTCAATTTCCCTATACTTGCATTCACGTGATAAAGTTGACATTGCCAAATCTTGTCGACCAAGAAGGACATAAGCAGCTGCTGGCCAGTCATTGGGAGGAGAATCTCGACACTTATCTAATGCCTATAAGGCATGGCAGCAATTAGGTGTAAAAGGCTCAGTAAAGTCATTAAAACTGATACCTTGCAAGGTATAGTATTCAAATATCAAGAGTATAATAGTAGCAATGCTACTACACATAGAAAATAGGAAGCAAATTGTCCCCTATATGCGAAACAATCGAAGAAACATAAGAAAAAAAAGTAGGCAATGTCTGATAAACTCTCATTTGATCAAGATGAACACTAGTGTTATGCAAGCAGAAGTAAGGCAACAGGCAATATCAAATGTCCAAAAAATAAATTTAAAAAATGCTGCCAGCAAGTGGGACTTCATGAACAAATTTGTGAAATCATATAAAGTTCTCAAAGCTTTGTCACCAATGAATTTAAACTTACATGACGAAGTGGAAGAGATACACCAGAAGGAAGTGAGTCAAGCTGTTGAAGTCCAAACCTTTCACCAACCATTGCTAAAACAGTAAGCTCCTCCTTCGAAGAATGTGATCCCATGGAAATGTTGCAATAAACACCAGAAGAAAGCTTCTTTCCTTGCAATTTAGAACCAGACAATATACTATAAAAGGAAACTATTTGCCGGGCCAAGCTAACCACCAAATTTCCATCTTTACACACTAAAGGTGGAAGATCACAAATATTAGCATAACCGTGTTGCAAGCAGTTCTCAAGCCATCTGAACAAACTTGGACAAATTTTACAGGAAATGGTGGTTCTAGACATCATAAACTTTCTGCAGAGGCCAGGGAAATCACGGATATAATGGTCCAAGTAGTTATCCTCACCCAGAAATTCAACAATGTTGCATAAGAGAACTGCTAGAACCTCTAAGTCCCTACAAGCAACAACCATCAGCAAAATATATTTCAAAAAAAATGAAAAATAAAAAAGAGACGGCCAAATATAACTTGATAGAAAACAATTGCAAAACAAAATTGGCTTTACAACGTATATTCATATAAAGATATTAAGACAAGACAAGATAATGCAACCCAGTGCTAATTCAAACTATCCAGCCCTTTGAATATACCAGCCCATTATGCAACATAATGTCAATACATCATCATTTAAAAAAGCGAAAAACAAAAAATGAGGTAGCTACCGAGCTTAAAGTAAGCCTACGTCCAAATCAAATCAACTTGATAGTAAAACTAAAAACATGGAACTAAAAAGTAATCTAGATACTGGCTATTCACCAAACCCAACCAACTAGTTGCTTCCTAAACAAACTCAGCATTACCCATTACCAGAAAAAATGCTGGTCACAATAGAAATAAAAGGTATCCAGAAAAGGCCTTAGCTGCCCTGCCAGAGACTAAAATGCAAAAACAAACCAAAAATTTTAAAATAAGATATCAAAGGCAATCTAAGACATACCTTTTGCGAAGATTATCCAATTTCAGGCTCTCGTAGAGTGCATGAAGAGAGTCCAGACTTTCTATTAACAGATTGGTATAAAATGGCTTTTCAGGACTCTGTGTACCATCAATAGATGATGATCTAGGGAAATTTGATTCTTGCTGATCAAGTGACACTGCACAAGATATTCCAAACATGGAGTTTACTTTGCAGAAATTATTATGAAATTGGCTACTGACAAGGAAGTCCCAAGCAGAGTGTGGCACTGAACCCAAATGCTGCTGAGATATAATATAAGGTTTTTTGCATAATTGCATAATCACATGACAAAAAGAGTCCCATTCTGAATCAACACTAGATTCAGCTTCTGATAAATGTGCAGGGTCACCATCTTTCCAAAGAAGACCAAGAAAATGCCTGTAGAAACTAGCACTAAGCCCCTCAGCAAGTGCTGTGATGCAATCATTAGCTAATAATGATGAAGGACTTTGTCGTAATGCACATCTGAACATCTGCACATACAATACATAAATATCAGTCACATTTTCATGGAAAACAGGTCGAGTTTAGTATCCGCAAGCACAAAATTTGCATGTCAACTTCAAAGTGAAAAAGGAAAAGAATAATCCCTAGATGCAAGTCACATACCTGCCTATTATTTACTATCACATTGACACGACCCTCAACAGCATCAGCCAGGCCAGTAATCTTGAAGTCATTGGGGAAAGAAGATGTTTCTGGAAACTCCAAATCATACAAGCGCTTATCTTTATTTAAGCAAGAAGGTAGCACATATCTACACAAGCATTGTTTCCCGGACTACAATACAAGCAAACCGTATTTTAAAACATAAACCAAGCTTTAGCTTCTTGACCCCCCCTGATGGACGAAAAATATTATATGGGAAACGGAGGGAAGAATAAAGGCAGTCACATAAGGTGCAAACGATCAAATCCGATAAATTACCAAAAACCGAAGCTGCCATGTTTGAAGCTACATTTATAAGAAACTATATCCAGGCAATAAAGGCAAGTCAATAAAAGGACTCATAGGAACATATAGGTCAAACTTCACAAGGCTACAACAAGTTATCAGAGGCCACAGCACTTAGTACTTATCAGGGGGGGAAAATATTGGTTAGTAGACCTTAACAACCTGTACAAAATCAGTTATATACATGTCACTAAGATTATAAATACATATTACTAAAGACACAGACTACTCAAAGTTTAAACATCAAAAATCAATTCTTTAAATAATTATGTCACTTCAATTATTTGAAATAAAAAAAATGAAAAAAAAGTATTTTTTACATAGAAGAAAATATTATAACAGGGCAGGATGATGATGAACTGTCCGAAGTCCTAACTGAAACAAAAAGAATAGGGCACACATCAGATCTAAAGTTCTCGAGTCCCTTATGTTTACAACAAGAGAACCCTTTCAAAAAAAATCCATAGGCCTTAGCTTGCAAAGCAAGTAACCATATCCTGTCCCATGTACAATTTATCGGTGAAAAGAAAAGTAGAGATACAATAATAGATAAACTGGGAGAATGTCATAACACTTTAAAAACAAAAAATTAAAATAGCATTATCCAATAAATAGGTGCACAACCATGCATAAAGCTTACATAGAGTAGCAGAGTATTCTCTGTGGACAAAACCATGATATCTGAATAAGGAAGTACTCCAACTTTGACCCTGGAAAACACGTATACATTTGAAGAAAATTATGTAACTAACGTTACAAAAGCAATATTTTATGTAGAAAATGACAGAAAAATCTTTTCTTTACCTCGGGCGAGTTACTGTCACAGGTGAAGCTGCAACTGCAGCTATGATCCAGCTCATATCAGGTTTAACATCAAACACAATCTCATTGTTTATTTCAACACTCTGAATCGTAACAGACAACAACTTTCTTTGTTCTTGGTGAAAAAAGCACACAACAGGAGCTGCATCATCATCAGTGGCCATAAAGATCTAGCAATAATGTAAAGGGAAAGTTATAAAAGTAAATTTAAAATAATAATAAAAGTAAATGCATAAACAATGAACAATAAAGCATGGAATGTGGAAGAAGAGAATCGAAATATTTATGTAAGGACTAAGGACTCCACCGTTCTGAACTAAAAAATCCAATATTTCAATTGAATAAAATAATTCTTCTAGAAACAAACAAGCAGGAATTTTGGACAATATATTTAAATTAAACATCATTACGAGCATTAAGTTAAAGTAAGCTTGACAAAAATAACTGTAAATATAAAACCAAAAGTAAATAATAAGATAAGTTGGGCATATAACAAAAAGTTGTCAGAGATTGCAGTAGGAAAATAATGAAAAGTGAGATGTGGACCAAGCAAGAAAGAACAAAAAGGGAAGAGAATACAGTAATAATGAGTAAACTGAGCAATAAGGTAATCTTCTACGATAAACAGAAGAATAAATCAAATAAAATATTAAAAATAAATGAAATAATAATTATTATTAATGCACTACATATGTTAAACTAATACAACTTAACATTAACAAAATTTAATTATTAATTCCTCATCTGCTAGAAATACAAATAAAATAGCTGAGGCCATATGACAGATTAGTATACAAAGCATCCGCATTCTTGATCATTGATTACTCTAAAGAAGAAGAAAAAGGAAACAAGTATGTCATTAACTGATGAATTGCATTTTCATTTTGAAACTAAAACAGAAAACGAAAGAAAAAAAATTGAACTGCCTAATTAAATACAGGAGATCAACAACCGCCAGATAAAAGTAGAAGTTACCACCTTACAAGCAGCTGTCTGAGCACCTTTTCCCTGCCATATTCTACGAAAGGACACATGTTTTGGTAAGACTCCCATAGGATCTACATTTAATAAAGTGGTTGCCTCATCGAAGTTAGAATTAACCATTTCTGCAACCCACAAAGAGTGCTGCATCTTTCCTGAATTCAAAGTACCACCATCAAAAAAATTACCACAACAAGAAAACACTCACAAGGAGACCAGGAACGGATTGCAAAAAAAACCTTTATTATAGGAAGCCATAAGCGGCACCCGATCACTTGTCCAAATTGTCTTTTCATCATATTCCTTCATTATGTTCAACTTCCCTCGTTCTTGAATAAAAGTTGTCTAGAATTACAATAACAAAAGAAAAATAAATAAATATGTCACAACTTCACAAGACATAAGCACAAACAAAAGAACTGTTGGCGTGTACAGACTGTTATACTTGTTGTTCATCCAGTGGATCCATCAGGATCAGATGGGAACATATTGAAATTCCCTCCCCCTTCTGAATATGATTAGATGCACTAAGCAACATATCACGAGTACTCGGCAAAGGGCTTGAAGATGAAAAAGGAGCACGTGATGGTATATTTGCTTCAACTTCCTGCTGGAGTAATAAACCAAATGGAAGAGACCATATAGATGTGATTGTGCGAGGAAGAGTAAGTGATACTACTTCACCTATTAAAGAAAAGGAAATATTAGTCATATAGCACCGAAAGCAAAGAGGAATTCAAACACGTGAAAATAATGACAATCTAACATGTATACAAAACACAAAATTGAAATAAAAAAGAAGCGTGAGGCATATAGTGAATTCAATTCCCTGCTAATGCAAAATATGAAATGGGGGAGACCATGCAGATGTGATAGAGTGATGGAAGGAAAGTGATAGAGGGATTTTATCAGACATTTTTATACTCCATAATTGAGCATTGCAGCCTAGAATTGTGATTTTGATGGCTAACTGATAATATTCACATAATTGTCCTTTTATGAGCATAATTGAGAAAACTATAATTTAAGCACCGTTTTAAAATGATTATTAATAGTCTCGAGTAACCTATGCGTTTAACATCTTGTGTTTGAGTTGTTAGAATTAAAAAGCTATTTCAGTATTTCACGTTTCTTCATGCCTACAAAAGCAAAACATATACACATAAACTACAACATGAATGTAACTCTCAGACATTTTCATCACTGATATGGAATGATTATGACAGATTTAAGTTATTTTGATCAGTTAAAGATTTTTTCTTATTTTTTATAAGTTATTGATTCCTGGAAACTAATGTTCGGTAACCATTTGACTAGGATGCTGTGGCTGTTTTTTATGGCTTGCTTTGTTTGGACGTTTGGAGAGTGTCAGGTTAGCCCTAGGTCCTTGGACCAAATGTTGACTAGCATTACCAGCTCTGAAGGAAGGAAACAAGCCATATAATAGAGTTTCCATTTTAATTTTTCTATCATATGATGGTTAAGATTCACCTAGTACACTCACCAGAGGTATTATAGATTGTCAAACAATCAATTTGTAATATACACAGAAGAGCCTCAGCTGTATGACCCAGACGACACCAGCACACCTAAAATTTCAAAATAAATAGTCAAAAGCAAAAAATATTTAGTAAATAGAACAAAAATTAGCATCATATTTACTACTAGGCTAGAAATCAAGTTTCTGAGACTTTTAGAGATCTACTATTGCACTTCTTGGTTGCATAGACAATATTGCAACCATCGGCTGATTGGATAAATATCAATCTACTTGAAAACCTAAAGCCAAAGTCAAGGGAAACTTTTTTGGATAGAAGAAGGAATTAGATTATAAAGAAAAAAAGGATTAAAATGAAGGAGTATATAGCCTCCTTAAACAGAGGAGCAAAAGTAAACAGAATAAGGACATAATTGTCTCAACACCCATATGAATGCCTAGCAAATAAATTCCCCAAAAGAAATTATATGCTGAAAACGAAATAGAGACCATAAAAACTGCTACAACAAATCTCTTGCCAAATATTTCCTTAAAAATCCTAACATTCCACTAAAATGAAAGGCTTCAAAAGACAGCATAAACCATGTACTGCTGAAAAGGTCTTCCTTCCTTATTCACTTATTCCTGCCAAAACCTCGAAAACAAAGAGAAGGAAATCCTTCAAAACTCTCAGGGCTCACCCAAGATCTACCAACCACACCAAAGAGCCTACTTAAAAGGAAACTAGTTTCTACACAATGCAAAAAAAATAAATGTGAAGTGAAGCTGTTTCTGCACTGCAAACTTGTAAAGTCAAGAAGACTTTTGAATCAAAGGAATTTGTGCTTAATAACTATTCGGACACATCCAACAGCAGAGCAGCTAAAAATAGAGATTTAACACACAGGAATGTTTTTTTTTTTTTTTTTTTTTTTTGTACTTTACAGTTAGTTGAATTGGTATTAAATCATGGTTCATTTGGTTATGATGCAAAACAAAGTAATGTAGTTGAGAATAGTGAGTTCACCCTTATCCTAGATAATATATCAATGCATTTGCAGAATTGGTAGGAGTCGAGTGTTAAACTTTATGCAAAGAATGAAAATTTGAATTGTTGAACTTTGAAGGCTTGTGGAGACAGTTTCCTTCTTCTGGATACATTTAATGCAGCATTATTCAGTCGTATACATAGCATCTAGCTTTATTACAGTCCTAACTAATTCTCATCCTCTTGTCCATTAAAAATAAATCCCTTTTTTTCTATTAGAGATTGCTCATAAAACTCTAATTCTTGCCATTCAAATTTCCTTGCGGCGCAAAAATTCAAGCAACCACTTACTTGAAAATCGCTCACAATTTCATCTTCCATAACTCATACGTTACCATCTGACACTGTATTGTCTAAATCTCATCCAAAATTGAATGAGAATTCTATCTATATGTTTGGTGACATCATATAAGTGAATAACACGTTCTCTAAACCAACGAAGAAGAATATAAGGGCTTGAGCTTGAAGCTGCATTCATTCTAAAGGAGCACTATGTAATTTGATCACAAAAACCCACAAACTAAGTAGTACAAATCATGTACCCTTCCCCAGTGACTATGGGACAGCAGCACTAAACCTCAAGCTTAATCACATTTAAAACTACACTTGAAGCAACCCAAATGTGAGCATTAATTGAAGAAAAGCAATGATTTCCCGCCTTCGTCACCAATGTTCAGTAACAAAATCTAGCACTACTTAAGTTATGATGATGTAAGGGTCTAGGGCTTTGTACCCATTTCAATAAAATGATAGTGATTGGAAAATGAGAATCAAATTGTATTAACTTAGAGGAACAGCTTACATACTAAATCAACCCAAGTGCAATTATCTAATGATACTCTTGAGTGCAGACTAACACAAACCAATCCCTAACTAACCATAGCCATCAGCTACAAACTCGCTAACTAACTACTAATTATCTCGCTTGTGATACATTCAAAAAGCAAAAGATCAAAAACACATAAAAGATCAAAAACACATACCTTAACTATCGGAGACTGCAAGGTAAATCTCTTAAAGACCCTAGCACCCGTCGACCATATAATCCTGTCACAAAGTCAGCACAAAGCGCGTGGGTTCAGATGAATCGATAGTGATAATAATGCACAGCACCAAAAGAGCAACACCGGTTTGAAAACGAAGGTTCATATTTCAACTTCAATTTTTTTTTTTTTAATTTCGGTTCTGTTCCTTTTCTTTTATTTCTACAACTCTAAAAGCAATTAAGCATAGAAACAAGGGTTTTTCACCCCAAAAAAATGGTTACCGGTTGCCTCGGATGAAAAGCTCGTGATCACCGCTATTGCTCAAGGCGGAAGCAACCTCGTCGCAGTTATCTTCGGCGTCTCTGTCACGCGCGATTTCGGGATCGAAGAGGAAGTAATCGTACTTGTCGTCGGTGACGGCGTCGGGTGGTTTGCCGTCGAGCGCTTCGGCGATGAGGCCGAAGGGCTTGAACTCGCCGAGCACAGTTAATCGGCGGACGCCTATGCTCGACGACATTTTTCCAATTTTTTTTTTTTGGGTTGAGAGAAAAAAAAGCAGTAACCGCAGCTAGTGTGAGCTTAAGCTTGTGCTTGAGCTAAAGTAGCTGAGCGGAGAGAGAGATAGAGAGAGAGAGAGAGAGAGGTGTGGCAGAAGCAGCAAAAGGCTTTGCCTCCCGCTCATTATTTTCGGTTGATTTTGAGTTTGGAACGCAAACCAGCTTTGATTTGGGCCCAGATTCATGGTCCATTAGTGTGGTTTTTAGGCAAAAATAGCTAGGTTAAAGAAAAATAATAATTACCCAAAAAAAAGGTTTTTAGGTTATTTTTTCTTCTTATTAATTTCTTATGTTAAAATTTTTTATGCTCTAAAAATTACATTGCTTACAATGAAGTTTAAACCTAAAATCTCATGCATATTACTCAAGCTCTTCACCACTAAACTAATTTTAATGGCTTTTTTGTGTTGAAATTAATGTGCTAGTAAGTTCAAAAATTAAAATCAAAACAGATAAATATTTTAGATAAAAAATCACTGATTAATTAAATACTGTTTGTATTTTTCTTTTAAGTTGGCTCAATTGAGTCTTATCTGTTTCCATTCGTCACTCACTTAACAGATGGTTGCTTAGGTTCTTGACTAAATATTGCCTATTGACATGTTGCTTGATTGAAAATTAATATATGGTTAAACAATTGTTTTTTAAAACATTTTACAATTTTGATCCAAAAAATGACTTGCAACTTTGATTGAGTGGCATCTATCTATCTACCTATATCTATATTTCTATATTTATATATTAAACTTCTTCCATCACTAAAATTGTCACATGTCATTTTCTCTTAAATCTTATTTCGTTAAGATTATATGTCATTTTTCTTAAATTTTGATTATTAAAAAATAAATTTCTTATAACTTTAATTTTTTTGACTTTTCATTGTTTAGCACTTTGTACAGTTTGACTATTCATCTTTATACACCTTTAAATTTTTTATTTTTCAAATATTTATAAAATTATATTAAGTGAGAACATCAATAGTAGTATAATAATAACTATTAAATGCAAATATTTTTAGCAATATTTAAAGAGAAAATTGTCATAATATATAATATAATAATTAACAATTGAGAATGAAAACCTTTTCGCATAATAAAAATTTACTAAATAAAAAAAATTTAGATCAAATTTTATACATCCATTTTAACTAATTATCTAATCAAATAATGATATGTAAATTTATTTTTTTTTTAGATTGTTTTATATATATTTTTTTAAATAGTAGAATTTTTTTCTTTCACATATTAATATTTTTATTTTCATTACAATATATACATGTATTTGACATATCTTTATTTTCATTCAAATTTAAATAGTAATTACAACATATCTTTTTCTTAACTCTATATTTTAAATAATTTTACACGATAGTTATTATTTAGCTTCCATTTTCCTATCAATTTTCTTATAATACAACTAGAGGGCATTGACAGCCCTATCAAGTATTGAATTAAGTGTGATTATTAAATGTGTTTAGCAATAAGGAAAAAAAAAAAGAGAGAGAAGAGAAGGGAGTGATTTTGTTTTGGAAGACCTAGAGTGATTTTTTTTTTAAAGAGTGTGAAGTAAAAAAAAATTGCTTGCAAATAAAACAAACTCAATGAAGAAGAGAAAAATTTTTATTGTGGCAAGTGTAGTTAGAATGTGAATATGAGTTAGTGTGAGAAATTAAGAAATTGAGCAAGTAACCACCAACTAATGGTGGAAGTAATAGTAACATAAATATACATTTTTTATCCAATAAATTATTTTAAAATTAAATATAATTAAGAGTAAAAATGACATAATAAGTTGTATACCAAAATATGATTTTTTTTCTTTAAATCCTTTTTATAGAAATTGATGACCTTAAAGCTCTATAATTATAATCTATTTTTGTGACTTTATAATATACTCTAAATATTATTTGAAATGCTCCTCAGTCAGGCTTTACTGTTCCCGGAGGAGTCTGAACAATTAATTTTAAAGCAGTTGAAGTGTATTCATTGTTAAGGCTCATGGAAAAATTAGGATAGCAATTAAAGAAGACCGTCCTCCATGAAGGTTGCTTCCCATAATGGCTATTAATGAGTATTTGAATTTTACTAGCCTAAGATCCGTAAGCATAGTTACTATGGGTTGATTAACTCCTACGCGGTAATTAGGTTTGATAGCCACTTAAATTAATCCTAAGTGTATAAAATTATATCCCTTTTTAATGTGTTGATCTAAATCTTCTTGACTGAGAAGATCTATAGTTTGATTTGCCCCAGTGCCGGGGTAATTCTGTTCAACCATATGAATTTCTTCATTGGCTGTAGAGAATATTGATCTGAACTTATAAATTTCATTTGGTTTTACTTTGGGTATTGACCAATTATGAAAAGAGTTTTCTATTTCTGCGATTTTAAGTTCTTGTTGTCTAATAGACGTTGAACTAGACTCGGCCTGACTTGAACTAGAGGCTTAGTTTGGATCTCTTACTATCATTCTATTGTTTCTACCTAAGTTAAGGTTACTCAGAGTTCTCAAAAGTCTTGCTGCCATTTACTGGATTTTGCTACGGGACCACCTACATTGGCTTACCAACGGTCTTACGCTCTTTCTGTCGGGAACACCTAGGTTTCAAAGCTGACCAACGTATGAATAGCTCTCACTACTACACCCCCCATAAAAGGAACATGAAAATTTTTGGAACAGAGAATAACAAAATTGGAGTAAAAGCAATATAATAACAGTAATGATCTTCACCAGAGCCTACTGGCTCTGATACTAGTAGAACAGGATGAGCGCAAGGTCAATTGGATCATTTCCAATAAAATAGTTTATAAATTCAATATAATCTCTTTAGATAGTATATGTGTATAGTTCAAATGGGTTGTTTTGAAAGAAGATATAGAAATAAAATTGATATAAACAAAATATAATGAACAAAGAAAGGATAGTTCTAAGTTGAAAATGTAAAATAGAGCGAGTGATAAGAAAAAACATGAACTTACAAAGATAATTGATCAAAGAGTTTCTTGATATTATTGCAAACTCCGCACATACAAGAGGTGATATGATAAGAGAAGTACAAAGGTGTTTTTCGCTCTCCTTTAATTGAGAACGAGCTCCCAATTTATAGAACATTGGGGCTGCTTACAGGACAAATTTGAAACAGGAAAAGTATAGGTTTGCTAACTGTCCCGCAACTCGTTTTTTAAACATGGTTGGATCACCTATAAAGTTTTTCATTATTGAATATATTAAGGTGGCTACAACGTCTTGCTTGCCTCCTTTGGTTTTAACACTATTAAGTATTGTCTCTCTATCATGGGTGGTAAGGAGATTATCCCACCATCCCTTTAATTGACCTGTAAAGCCATGAATCAAGGCTTGAGCGGCTTGTTTATTATTATTTCCTTTAGTGAGGTAGGATGTGGCACACATAGACATCTGGCAAGTTAAATCTAAGATTTGTTGTTCTGCCATACCATCTAAGTTCCATTCAACCAAATCTACTCCACTATAAGATGTTTGAACAAATTGGGAACGTTCCTCGAACTGTACATTGGGATATGTGGGTCGAGGATAATAATTTCTTATCTTTACATATTGATATTTCCCTTGAGAGATTTTATTAAGTTGTAATTCTTCAGTGTTAATGGTATTTATTGATTGCTTAAATTTTAATTTTTCTAAAGTTTTTCTTATTTTTTCTACCTTCCTATCGGTATCTGAGGAAAGTTTGACAGATTCTAGTTCCTTTTGATAAGACCCAAGTTTGTAGATAGGGGTTTTCTTTAGGTTTTGAACTGCTAGGAATGTCGTTATTACACTCTAATCTAGTTAATTGTTTAGACATAATTCCTAACATAGTGTTGGAATAATTTAATTGTTGATGAACTTCCTTAAGTTCTACTTTATTTAAAGGTTGATCTTCCTTAAGTATGGTTTTAAACGGTACAACTTCTACTTCAATTTTAGAATTTTGTAACTTAATTCCTTCCGCTGGAGGATACTGGGATTCTATGGTAGAATTGTTGAGCAGCTTCCAAGTGGATACTCTTTTTTTCTAAAGGATTTACCTCCTTTAGATAGTGTTGATCAAACCAATGAAAGAAGTAGAGGTTAATCTCATGTTCTTCCATGTATTGATAGAACATGGCTCTAATCTCTTCTCTCCCTTCTTTAGAGTAGCTTTGAAAAAATCAGTCTACTCTTGGTTTGTTATAGGATGCTGTAAAATCTTGTTTAATCCATTCTTTATCTATTTGGAAAGGAGTATCCCTAGTTAGGGTATTGATCATTTGGGTAGTAGTAGGGGAGTATTGAGGAGATTCTAAGTTATTATCTTGATACACTGGTTGTGTTACTTCTATGAGTCGGATTTCTCAATCCTGAGATTTCGGAATTGTCTACAGAAAATCTCGCATACTCCATCCTAGAATTTATGCTTCTAGGAGTTCCCTCTCTTACAGATGATAACCTATTCATTCTTAATCTAACTGTTGATTCTTCTTCTATGATTTCTCTTACTTGAGTATTGTAAATTTCTGGTTCTTCTACTGCATCTTCGAATACCCATTCTTCAGGCATATTCCAAAGTGCTTCTTCATGAAACAGTCTTGTAGGGGTTTGGATTTTAGATCGTGAAAGATTAGCCTCTATAATTATACTTTCGTTACGACTTTATGACCTTAAAGCTCTATAATTATAATCTAATTTTAACACATTGATATTCTTCTTTCTATTAAGTCATTTATTTAAATTTGAAAAGACATAAAATCTTTTGCTAACAAGAAGTAAATCAAAATCATTTCACATAATAGTAAATTAAAAATATTAGCTTCTTATACTTCATAAAATTATAAATATAATTAATTAATTAAATTTACAATAAAATAAATTAATTTAATTATAAATATAAAAAATAGTTAACTTTTAAACAAAGATTTCATGGTAATACAATAGTAAATTTTAATAGTTTGTATACCACTTTATTTTTCTTATTTTTATATTTTAAATACTTTTGGCCTATAATTATTATTTAAATTTTTTCTCTTAATTTTATGATAATATAATTATTACATGATATTTATGAAAAATACATTTAAATTAATGTTTATTATAATTGTTTAAGTATATATTATTTTTACCATTCATTTATCCCAATAAATTTTGACTTGGGTTCACCTAAAAATATTATTTTGACATTTCATTTATCTTAATAAAATTTTTCAATTGTCGATATTCTATAATTATTTAAACTAACAATAAAATGTACTTATTGTTAGTATTACAATTATAAATATAATATGTTTTTCAAATATAAACGAGGTAGTTGATATCTAATTCATGCACTTGATGTTTTTAATAAAAAAAATGTTACTAAAATATGAATAAAATTGAGTTGAAAATATTTCATAAAATTAAAAATAAAATGTATTACTCATGGTAAAATATTCAGTAAAAATATTATAACAAATATAATAACTTTTACAATTGAATATATATATATATATATTGAGAAATACAAATAAATAAATAAATTAATAAACAAAAAAACTCAAAAACATTGAATTTTAAATATAAATTTTGTATTATGAAAAAATTTAAATCGGGATATTTTAAAGTTTTTATATTTTAAAATAATTTGACATCCAACTTTTGCTTAGAGCTGATTTATATAGGATTTTTTTATGTCATGGGAGGTTGCAATTTTTCAATGAATAAAATTGAGTTGAAAATATTTCATAAAATTAAAAATAAAATGTATTACTCATGGTAAAATATTCAGTAAAAATATTATAACAAATATAATAACTTTTACAATTGAATATATATATATATAT